>JAHZMV010005249.1:0-25890 GCA_027743765.1 Coecobrya sp. COE2 | reverse complement strand
AGCTTATTTTATGCGCTATTAAACAGCAATTTTCAATTGTGTTGTAAGTTCTTTTGCTTGAAATAAAATTAATTTTAATGTCCGTCTTCACTCCAGTTATGTATTCTCTATTTTGAAAATACGTATTCAGATTACTTGAAATATACTTCACTAACAGAATTCGCACTTGGAAAATGTATAAATTCATATGAATACTTGCTAAGGAATGACAGCAATCTCAATATTTCATATTCAATCCAACCACAGAATAGAAATCAATAAACACCAAGTAAAAGTTATTGATCTTTTTGGTTCGGTCGGTAATTATTTCTATACCAGACGATATGATTCATTTACTGTGGAACTTCATGCCGGCAAAATAATTATTTTTCCACGGGCGACTATTTTTTAACTATGCTTAGCTTAGTGTGCCACGTAACATAGGTCATGCAAGCTTTAAGTTTGATTCACCATCATATCAACTTGTTGTATAAAACATTTTTATCTTCATAGGGTGTACTCAATTTATTTAAAATTTATTCCCTTAACGGAATTCGGATTCAGTATCATGATATATCAATTCGTCTAAATGTGTGTAATTTTAACGTACGAATATCATTTAATGTTCAATTCAACCAAAAAATAGAAATCAATAAAAACTAAGTAAAATGTATTGATCATTTTATTCGGTGGGTAATTATTGCAAGGCGAGTCGATTTAGTTTATATCTTATAAAATATATGTATATGTATATACTTAGGTATTTCCAGAAGTAATGTATCAACTTTATCTTGCTCCCATTTTACGACGTTTTGACGTATTAAATTGGTATTTTCTATACAAGTTCCCATAACCATAATACATATTTCCTACCGCTCTTTCAAGAGCCTAGGTGCTACTGGTGCAGAATGACGGGTCTTGGTATCCAAACCGTAAAGTTTTGGTTTTTTCCACATATTCATTCAAGTTATAATGTCTCCCTCGCCTGTATTGATTCAATTTGGGAACCAAAAATTGGCTAGGTGTTGCAAAAATAGGACTGTAGGTACAATGGTACAGTTAGAAAAAACTGATTTGGCGTACGTTCGTATATGGGGCAATCTAACAGTACCAACTGGCATTGTCCTGATATCTGAAAATTCTGTTATCTCATTATTCTTGGTAACGTTTTTTAACATGGGCTGATTTATCTTATCCATGATTTGAGCATAAAGTTGTCAGCTCATAGTAGCACCATCCCAGAGAAACCCTGTCAACATAACTACCATGAGGTACCAGAAAGAAGCACCGTAATCTAGACGTCTGAAATTTATGCAATAAAGGACCACTGAAGTATGCCATAGACACTCAGGGAACAATGGATATTGATGTTGCTTTGTGTCTATTTTCAGGATGAGTTAATCTTTAATTGTGAATTAGCGTTTGCTCCAGAAAAAATGCCTGATGAAAGTAGCAGTAAGACAAGTTCAAAAATATTCCTTCATTTTTGCACAAACTGTTTGAATGATAAAAACTGATCGTTGATATCACCAGCTCTAACTCCGGTTAGTAGAGTACTCATTCGAAAGCCCTTATATGGCTCTACAAATCGATATATAGATCAGCTTAATTGATCTAATCGATTTTGAGATAAGGCTTATCAAAGTTGATGCATTACTGAAAATTCCTTCGTATGTATAACAATATCAACTTTCATTCAGAAGCAAATGATTCTAAGTATTGTATGAGAATATAAGGCTAGGAATGCAACATCTAGTTTGGATAGACGGTTAGCGATTGTATATGCAAAGCAACGGGTAGGTTATGGCATTAAAACATTTTGTAGGTTGTTGACAACAAAGAGACCATCAAGTAACATTTTATTTATAAAGGCAAAGTCATCTACAGTACAAAATGGCGAGAATTAGTATGTTGATGAGAGTTTTAATGAATAAATAATAATTCACAAAGATATATTCACAATTTTCGGTAATCCTGTATTTGCATTGTAGTTTTTAATGGTCCTTTTGTTTAGGTTTCTCTTATGCTAATGTTACAGATATTGCTTGGGAATATTTGTAATGACATAGACCTACAAATATAATGAATGAAGCATGTAATTAAATCTACATAATCTAACTCCACCGCCATATTTTAAAACATCCACGGTAAAGAATACCTCCAACTTTTCAGTATTTACTCAGCTTACACTAGACGCATAAATTTGGTTCAATAATTAATAATTCTCTAATTCTTTGGAATTCGTGTTATTGAAAGTCTAAAATATTATTATTTCTTGTTTAATTGAACCAAAAAATATTAATAAAATTCTATTAAATTTTTTTCATGCTTGTGATTGAGTCAACATTACTACAATGCCAAAGGATATACTTTAAATATGATACAAAAACATTGCTCGATTTCAGTGCAAGAGAATCTAAGTGTTCTAGTATCCATGTTAACTTGTTTTCAGTATTAGCAACATTACAATAATAAATTGGACCATTTTTAAATGGCATAACCTTGGCTTAGTTAGCACATGAGACATCAGACATTTTTTAGTTATTGCATATAAGCTATAACAATGTTTTTAGTTATTGCACATAAGCTATCTCAATTTGTTTAAATTGAGAGTATGACCAAAATGTTTTACGAAACATTCTCTACAATATGTGCATACTCTCAATTTAAACAAACAATCAGGAGATCTTCGGCGCAATAATTAAAAATTGAGATAACCGATATGCAATAACTAAAAAATGTCTGATGTTTCATGTGCTAACTAAGCCAACAATATATGTTTTCGTCCATACATATATACATAAGCGGCATGTATTGTCTATGTTACGGCCAGGAATAAGTTTCGAAAAGTTTCAAAAAGTCTTCTAAATGCCACGCTCATTGACGCGTATCAAAAATTCTTTTAGGTTCATAGGATCACATGACAGTGTTAACACCAATGCCAGTTCTTCATGAAATGTGCAGAAGGGAGTGGGTTCCGCCGACCAATCTTTTATAATGCAGAAATCCACTGGAACATGGGTCGTAACGATGATAAATTTAACTTGCAAAAATGACTATGATAATGCGTCCTAAAATCATGTACAATGTAGGAAATAAAATCGTACACGATGACAAAAACGAAGTCGTAATTTTGAACTATTTTTTATAAAAAACAAGAAAAGGAGAGATCAAGAAGTTTTCACGCTTTACAACAAGACACGAAAATAATATATCTAACCAAAATTGCCAATTTCAATGCGTTAACCATTAAACTTGAAAATAGGTCTTAAAATGACAAAGTCCCTTTTTGGGCAACTTGACGAAACGAGAGAGAAATCTTTAACCTCCGCTCAGTGAGCTTTCTTAAATGGGAGTTGCTGAAAAATACAGCACGAACGATACATAAATGACAGGAATGTACAAGGGAGTAGATGTGCATTTTATCTCTCTCAGCCGTTTTCATTTTTATAAAAATTTATTTAGTGACAGTTTATCTGTATATATTACATTTTGTAACCACCAGTAGATTAATTTAATGTATTTTAGTTTGCGTCATCTTCTAACACGTTGGCAGTAGTTTTTAGTCATGATTCAGTGATTTTTCAGTGATCTTGAGAAGAACAAGAACAACATGCTGGATTCTGGCCGTCCTTGCACCGGAGTTTGGTTGCCTCTCTGCTCACTTCGCCCCATAAGATCCTCATCGACATCTCAACAAGTGCTTTATGCACACCAAATCTAACGCAGCTTTGGTCAAGCTGGATAAATGTATGGCCCTATTAACGTAAGTTTTGAACAAACTATTCAAAACCCATGACGACTGATGAGCACTCGGAAATAAATATAATGGCAACAGTTTGATGACTATGGATCATTTCTTAATTAATATGATCAACTTGCACAATTGATGTTTTTACCGATTTTAACTCCGATGGGCAATGACTTATATCTACTTTATTATAAATTTATGGATCGCAATTAATCATAACGGCACCTGGTTGTGGATCGAGTTCGAGACAAAGTAACTGCTAAACATGGCGGACTCGTTGTACACTTGTGATTCCTGTGGGAAACGAATCACGAAGGGGGAACACGTTCTGCTCTGTATTTCGTGTAACACAGTTTATCATCGCACGTGTATACCTCCAATTCCACGGGATGAATATTTATCAGTTAAAAGGGTTTGGAAATGCAATTCTTGCCTGCCTGACAATGCCCACAACTCACCGATCAGCCAGCAAGACGCGTACTCATCATCTGGATCAATTTCACAACTAATTACCAGCCAATCACCAGTTTCACCTCTAATGGACTTTCAAGATATTCTTCAATTCAACGACAGTCTATTTGACAGCTCAGCAGCAGCTCAATTAGATGAGTTCGTAGGTCCTGAATCAACGTACGTGTCTCAACTTCCAAAGGGACTGAAATTTTGCCACCTTAATATAAATGGAGTAAAGAATAAGTTCCAGGAATTATATGAGTTTTTATATCATGAGACCAATATTATAGTAACTGCAATAACAGAGAGTAAGTTAGATAGCAATAGGAACAGCACGAAGGAATTTGAAGTTCCGAATTATAATCTGCTCAGGTATGATAGGGATGGAAAGGAAGGTGGAGGAACATTGTTGTACATACACAAATCTTGCAATTTCCACATAATAGATGTACCTTTTAAAATTCCAGAACTTATCGAATGCAATATAATACGTGTGCAAAAAGTTGGTATGAAGACAATCAATGTTTGTACAATCTATCTACCACCGTATAAAATTAAGGACGAGTTTTTTTCATTCTTTAGTAACATGTGTAATTTGCTGAGAACACTGAACAAAACTGTACTGATTATGGGAGATTTTAATATAAATGTTTTGGAAAATGACAGTAATAGTGTTAAATTGTTTAAAATTATTAGAGAATTCGACTATTATCAAATGATAAACACGCCCACTAGAACCGCAGCTGTTAAAGTTAACGGTGATTATAAAGTAACGTCAACCCTTCATGATCACATGTACGTTGACACCAAGGAAAATCTAGGTCATGGTATATTAGAGTTAACTAGTTCAGATCACTTGTTAACTTATATTGTGCACAAGAAGGCTAACGTAAAATGTAGCACTGAAATCATTAAAGCTCGAAGTTTTAAGAATTTCAAGCAAGATGAATTCTCTGAATCCTTTAATGCTGTAAATTGGGATTTTTTAAACAATGATAACCATGAGGTAAATGGGTTATTTTTTAGAAACAGGTTTTAGCTATCCTAGATGCACAAGCTCCAATTCGGAAGCGAATAGCTAGATCAAATTACCCAAGATGGTTTACTAGTGAGATTAGAGAAAAAATTATAGAGTGGAATTTATTGCGTAAAGACTCCTGTGATGGTAACCCAGAGAAATGCATATTATATAAGAAAAAGCGCAATGAAATCAATATACTTGTGCGATGTAGGAAAAAAGAATACTTCAGCAGGAAATTTTCTAGTATGAAAGATTCTACAAAAATCTGGGATTTGTTTAATGAATTGACTAACTTTAGAAGCAAACGCAGCCCACCTGTATCAAAACTAATTACAGCTGACGGAAGTGTAATTGACGAAATGGAAAAAAATAGCTGATTTATTTGCTAGCGAATACATTATTCCAGCTTCAAGTAGCGATGTCACTACATTATTAGTTGAGGTAGATGCTTATGAGGAAATTACGTTTATGATAATGAGTTTTAGAAGCTCAGGAAAAGCAAATCATAGGCGCTGAAATCATTAGTGCAATCAATGATGTAAAAACGTGTATGTCTGATTTATCTTCTATTCCAAAGAAAATTTATAAACAGTTTTCTGATTGCTTTGTTTCACCATTGACTTTAATCTTTTTAAATATATTAAGATCATTTGTGGTACCTGAATATATGAAAACGACTGACTGTTTTCCTTTGTACAAAGGTAAAGGTAGTTTTACACAGGCTCATAATTGTCGAGCAATTTTTAATTTGTCATGCCTAACAAAAATCTTTGAGCGATTTCTCTATAATAGGGTATTCGCTTACCGTCGTGAGAAACTTAATGATAGGCAGCATGGTTTTCGTGCAGGCAGATCCTGTGAAACTGCAATTACACTATTTAGTCAAGATATTTTTGATATATTAGACCAGAGGAGTGGTAAGGGTTTGGCCGTTTTTATCGATTTTAAGAAGGCCTTCGATCCACTTAACAGATACAAGCTCATATTGAAATTAATGAAGGAATTTCTTTTGCCACAGTACCTAATCAAGGTTATTATTAGTTACTTTACTAATCGTAAATTTAGAATAATAAACGGAGATAATATTTCACGGTATTATGTATTAAACAATGGAACATGCCCAGGTAGCGGTCTGGGTCCGCTTTGGTTCTCCTTATTTATAAACAATATTAGTGATTCAATTAGTTTACCGCATTTATTGTATTGTGATGATTTGGTAATTTTATACGGACTGCACTAATATGTCAGAAGGGTTAACTAAAATGCAGGATTGCTTGTCAAAATTAGAAAAGTGGTGTGTTGATAATGATCTAACTATTAATGTCGATAAAACAAAAGCAATGTATTTTTATAAAAGCAACGATACAACATCTAAACTAGCATGCTCAAATAGCACATCATCATTATGTATAGGGAGTGAAAATATTGAGGTAGTTACACAGTTCAAGTATTTAGGCATTATTATTGATAATTGCCTAGCATTCAAATCTCAATTTGCACACGTTGAGAACATAGCCTATTCAGCCTTTAGCCGTATGTATAGTCTGAGACGTATGATGCCGGAAAATGTGTTCAAAGTGTTTTTATGATCTTTTGTTATATCAATAGTTGATTTTGGAATTAATATTTGGTGTGTGCAACCTGATAGTGATATAATGCGTCTTCAGAACAAAATTAGTCAATTTTTAATGACATATTATACTAACTTTAAAATGAAGAGGGACAGAAGCTGAAAGATTTGAAAGTTACTGATTACTATGGTAGGCTCGACTTACTTACAATTACGGAACGACGAAAATATATGTTCATCAAATTTGTTTTTAAATTTAAAAAGAATCCCCTTTTTAAGGCGTGGTTTAATTTATCGGTTAGCGCAAAGCAATATAGACTGTTGTTACAAGTAGATAGCCATTCGACGGCAATGTATAAAAATTCAGTAAGATGGAATACCATTCATGAATGGAATTCCCTCTTAGCAAATAGATCTGTGTTAATTATGGATGATAATTCGGAATTTTGTATTAAGGATGTTGTGAATGAGTATCTTTTAAGATTTAGATCTGATATTTCTTTGTATTATTGTTAGATTTTATTATGTATTATTGATTAATGATGCGGTTCATTATTTGGACACCTAATTGTAATTTGGAATTATGTTTTTTAACGCGCTATAGTTGTAAAACAGCTTCGGTTGTCACTTAGTATCGCGTACTGATTTATTTTTCAGTGAATAAAGTCAATATCAATAAAACTCCAAGAGCAGAGAGAGAAAAAAGACGATGAAACAACCATCTCACAAGATTAAACTGGACGTAATTGACTAATGTAACACAAACAAGCTAGACGGAGACAGAAGTCTTAACGAATTAAAATCCAAAATTTTTAGAAGGATTTTTCCTTCTAAGAGAAAAATTACTAACTGTCGCCATTACAATCAATTGGCTTAAATTACTTAAATTAGTAACAAATTTTTAATGAACACCAGAGCTGGATCAATCTAAACATTTTAACAAGTGGTTTCTAGAAGGTGGAAAGTGACAAAATTATCATGAAAGCTTCACAGGTGTACGCGATAAACCGGTTTACAAGATTGGTGTGATCATCATAGCTAGCATGAATATGAACAAAACTTAACTCTCCAGAAAACTATTTTACATAAAATGCAAAACAAGTGATAATAGGTTGGGCCAAATCCCGACAGCGTGCGTGTGTAATACAAGGAAATGGGCGTAGTATCCTTACAGTCTCCATCGTTTGTTTTGTCAGAAAACAGTGTAATATAAAAATCAATATTTCTTGACACAAAATTTATGTGCTTCCGTGAATTCTATAATGTATTCCTACTAGCCAAATGGACGCGAACACCACATTCAAGCAGTTAGGTTATGCTGGGGAAGCTAAGACAGCCAGTCTCGTCGAAAGTTAATATAAAAAAGCAATTAATTTATTTTTCGCACTAAGATAAATCAATATTCTATATAAATATTAGCCATGTTAAGAACACGTAAGAAGACACGTACTGAAAGTCAATCAACATTTCTTGATACACGTACTACTACTACTACACTTAATACTACAAACATTTTCCCCAGCGATATCAGAAAAATATGAATCACGAAAAAATATATTTACACACATTTTTATTTTACTTTGGTTTGACTGGTTTAGTTAGCTCTGTGCAAATTGGTGCTGACTCAGTATTTTACTACCCACTTCACGAAAGTCATTCTTATTTGGAGAAACTCCCTTCCGAACTACATACCTACTTGAAAATCAATCACGCAAATTTATTTAACTACACAATAAACTACGATGAACTCCTGCAGAAGTTTACAGAACCCACGTATAGTTACCTTGCACACGTGACGAATTTCTTTGAAGTTGATATAAAATTCACAAACATTCCAGTCATTCTCCGTCACCCAATTCCAGTAATTCAAGTTCGAAATCAACCTTGTAAATTTGATTTATTGTGTAGTCCTCCATTTCAAATTGACGGGTAAGAAATATTAAAATAATAATGTATGAAATTTCAATGGAAAATATATCGCTTTATCTGATAATTATGGCGTAGGATATTTGGACAATGGGTGAACGACCTTCGATGGATAGTGAGGGGAAATGGGATACCGAACAAAACCATTTCCAACTCAACTCGGTCTGGAGTCTCCTGTGATATTTCTACCCTATTTGGACCCTCTCTTGGCTTTTTTGAACAATCTGATGGAAAATGTGTACAACTAAATCTTTTTCGTTTCGCCGCAAGAATCAAACCTTGGAATTATGAAATCAAAATTGGAATATTTCCCCCACACTATGCGTTGGACGAAGAACGACGATTTCCAGCTGTCATAAATGAAATAAACTATCCAAAAACTTGGTATATAGAGACATTTAAAGACACGGTAAGGTTGACTCGAGTAATCGTTCCACAATCGACTACAATTGTAAATATTCTGGTGCTGAATCCAAGCATGAAAAAGGATATATTGAATGATGAGTATGAGCTAACTGTAAGAGTTTCTGGTTCTAAGCATTCAATCAGAATTGAAAACCAAGTTGTATACACGTACCATCCCGAATTTCAGAAAGTGCATCTATTGAAAACAATAATTCGTTTAAAACCAAAAGATATGATACATTTTGTTATGCCACCTACTGTAAATTCACTCACAGTCAGTAAGTTGAAAACTCCAGATAATTCAGACTGTCCGCAGTTGAATAGTCGATCAGTTAGAAGTCTATCCTTCTTCAATCCTAATGATTTGAATAAATTGTTTTCTTTCGTATGGCTATCAATATTTGAGAATTATACAATATTTCACAATACGGGATGGTACAGGTATCAGCAAAAGCAGACTCCGTTTTGCATAAACGAAAAAACATTGAGTGAAAATCCAACTAATCTCAAGCTGACAACAAATCTGCCTATACTTCAGAAAGGTATTGTATCAACTCAACACACACTGTTTGCTGACGGAGTGGTACCAAATCCTTGGGACGGACTGCGCTTCATAAGTTGCGGGCAACGTCCGGTCCCGTCCCTGCCGTTTTATGAGCTTGTCGTCACTTATGACATCTACTGTTGGATATTGTTGTCTACTGCTATTGCCGTAATAATAATGTTCCTTCGAATGTCGGGCTACCAGTGGAAGTACAGCTTTGCTTTCGTGAAAGTTTTTCTTGAGCAAGGAAATCCCTACCCAAGAAAAATGATTGATCGGCCACCGGTATCATGGTTGAGCATCCTGATTTTGCTAATTGCAATAATAATTTGTAATGGATACAAAAATGCCAACGTCTACCACATGATTGCACCAAGGAACCCGGAACCATATACCAAATTTTCTGAGCTTTTCACCGATAAATTTTCTACCTACGTTCGAATGATTATGGGCTATGAGGAATCATTAGAGCTAGCAGGGTTGGCAATGAATGAAATCTCCAGGACTTGCACCGACTATGAAACAAAATTTAGTTTCAATAATACCAACCTTATCATGCTGTGGAAATGCAAAGACACGACATCGTCTCAACGTGAAAAAATTAAAATTTTCGCAAGAACAGAAATCGATTTGTGGCTAAATAATAAGTCAGGTCGTAGTCCTGACTACGCACAGATAAAGAAAATACATAATCACTTATTAATACACAAGGCATCAGGGAAAAATTATATGGAAGCCATAAATAATTATGATAATTTCACTAACCATTTTCAAACACTGGAATTGGCAGATTTGATAGCGAGCTTGGAGAAATGTCAGAAAACAGCGGTGATTCTGCCTTTCCACATCTGTCGACAGCAATATGGGAAAATGCTGAGAAATGGAACTTCAAGCGTGAATATTGGATCAGAAAAGTATTTCGAAATTGTAGCCACCTTAAAATTGGCTGGTCTGTGGCCAACATATGTAAACATCCGTATTCAGCTATTGCGCTGGGAATCAGGTATGTGGCAAAGGTGGACAAATATGTTGAATGAGTTAGAGCAGATAAGAGCAAAGGCTCAAATAGCTTTTGTACCTTTAACCCCACCTAATATGCAAGGCAACGTGCAGGTAATTTTCACGATATTATTCGCAGGTCTTGGTATATGCGCTTTGGTGTTCTTAGTGGAGTGTAAACAATTATTCATACGACTTGTTTGCTCCACCAAGGCTGCCTTTGTATATGGTAAGCAGTTGGTGAAGTATATCAATAAAAAAAATTTGCACATTTTTTAGAAACCGGAGGCGAGATTTCAATATTGTAGTTACACAAGTAAAGGCATTGTCATCTTTCCAGACATAAGGATTAGAAGGAAAGGTATTAATAAAAACATTTGCTTTCATGCTCACTTAATAATGTACATTAATAATAATGTAGATGAAATATAGATGTAATCTAGTTCACATTATTCCGTGTAATAATTATATTAACATGCTTAAGAATGAACACTTATATTTTCAAAATATGTACTCAGATTACTTGAAGTATATTTCATTAACAGAATTAGCAGTTGGAAAACGTTATGTGTAAATTTATATGAATACTTGCTGAATTAAAGCACCAATATTAATATTTCATATTCAATTCAACCACAAGAGAAATCAATAAAACATAAGTTAATGTTAATAATCTTTTTGGTTCGATCAACAATTATTTCCATGTTAGACGATATCGTTCATTTTCTATGGAATTTAATGCTGAGGAAAAATAATCGTTTTTCCACGGGCGAATAACTATGCTTACCTTAGTATGCCGGATTACGGATATCTCGATGTTTATCAGAATATAGTGGTAGGTATGCAACGTTTATTTTGGATAGATAGTTTATTTTATTTATGGTCAAATGGTTGAATTTACATTTTGAATTATTACAACGTAAGAATAGTGAATTCTATTAAGTCAATAAGATGTACCTAGGGTGATTTTCAAAAAAAAAAATGTAAATATTATTGTTGAATTTTCTGCCTTGAAAATTACTGCCGAAGAAGAAAGCCGTAGACCAGTTAACTAGCAAGTTAGTCAATGCAACCGCTGGTAGGATAGGAGCACAAGACACCGGCAAGCTGGGTGCTGCAATCAACTGTCCTGACTTTTGAAAGAGCCGTGGTTGCTCCCTTGTAATAGCTCAAACATGATACGGCTCGAATATCCAGGTTTTGGTATGGGATGCCTGCAAAGTCTGCCTTGCGATTACCCATGCTGCAGTGCTGGTCGAGTAGAAATCTGTCTGCGCTAACCTTGTCAATTCCGTCAATGAAGTAGTCTGTCAAAAAATGCAAATTAATTCATCATAATATTAGCCATAATCGAAGTATCATTTTACATATTATTTAAGTAATCTATGGACTGTGCACCTCCAACGGTTGGTACCACAGCTTGAAGGACTCTGTAGTTTGTTCCATTAACGGTTGCAAGCTCACCACCTTGTGAAATGCAGTAGGATAAGGCCTGATTCCTATTTCGCTGCAAAAAGTAACCATCCAGATTTGAAAGATTTTATATAACTCTCAGCCCACATAATTTTCAAAATTTAGAACGACTACTCAACTTACAGCTACTTCGGTGTTAGTAAAGTAAACAACTCCATTAATTACAGCGGAGCGTCTAGAGGGCACTGATAATTCCCAAATAAAATTATTGGAGATTTATTGAAACTAAATACAATGAATGTTTTGAATTTAAATATATACAAAAATGTTAACACAATTTACCTGCAAGTGCCACTCCCACAGCCATCGCCACAATTAATAAAACCGACTTTCCACACATTTTGAATTTTTTTCTTCACTTGAACTGATTTGTTGGAATTTGTAAAAGGAGGACTTTACCTTTGTTGATCTAAAAGCTGAATGTAGAAATGTAAACGATTCGCCCGGTTTTTATACTCAATCTAATCGTCGGCATTTCTTGTGATTGCAGTCCTTCAAAAACTTCCTTAAATGGCTTAATTGATTTACGCCACAACCGGGGGAGAGTTTCAGTGAAGTTGAAAAATATTTCACGTTTCGTTTTATGACATATCCAGAAGCCGGATATAATCTCGCATCCACTTCAAATTGTAATCCCGGGTACTTAGAAAGCGCGAGTGTGTGGGAGAATCATTCCGTATGGGGTGATTATTAATTGGATTGATTATAAGATCATCCCTTTAACCCATTGGGATTTGGATGTCGTTATTAAATTTACTGAATGTTTTAAGCCTGTCTAGAGAAATCTGATGATGATAAAGATCCGGGTTCGTTGACGCATCATAGGTAGCGTGAAACACCAAAATATTCATAACCATTTAAGCTATAAATAGATTTTGCCACATAATTGTATGAGAGCAGTGTAATAAATATAGCAGTTTACAACTTCGCTGCAAAAATCATCATATGTTCAACATTCAGTGAAATTTATATTGAAAATAAGTAATGGTCATAAAAGCGATTGCTGATTATGAAATGTTCAGACTAATCCGATGGTTCAATTAATTCATAATTGACGGCTTTGTGAAAAAAATCGTGAGGTTGATTGACGGAATTCATTAATATACATTTATTAACGTTATGTCATAATCATGAATTGTATTTACTTAGGCTCAACAGCGTAATCCCTATTACGGAGTGAGAATACAAAATAGCCAGTGAATTTTGATTTGTAAAACTTATATACTCCAGACATTTTCAGTTATATAAATTACCGTCATAATTACCATAATTACATACGTCAATAGTTTTTCTCGATTATTCACTCGTATTGCATAAGACACCGGAAAATTACGCTCCAATCAGTATGCTGCAGCGATTGTTGGGGTTCGGTTGCAATTTTGGTAATTTGTTCAAACTTTAAAATTTCATTACGGTCATCAGTAAGGTACAATTTTTCTAAATCATTATAAAAGTTACAAAAATAAAATGTTCTGCATTTGACAAGTTTCACTTTAATTTCTCGTTGATGTTGTTTTTAGGTATTGATATTTAATTTGAGAAATGGAATGCATTCATTCATATATGGGAGGATTTTAACATTACACATTCTTCATATCAGTAAGATTTTATGGTATCAAACAACAAATAATAGTTCATGTCTGCGGGTATGGGCTCAGGTTATACAAGCATATGCATATTATGGATGACCTTGAGATCAAACCTGCTTCGTATCATTCATTCAGTGCGCATGGGAATTGGGAATCACATATTGTATATTTATTCCTATCTGACTAGTAGTATTTTCAAAAATGGAGAAATACTTCAAGCTGTTTAATAAAGTCAACGGAAATACATCACTTCCCAGCTTGAAGTATTTTGTCTGTCAGTAAGCGTATAATTAAAAATATCCAGCACAATATAAAATTATACTGAAGGTGATAAGCACTCGTCGCATCTCATCACGGAAAACTGCGTTGGTAAGGCACATCACGGACAGTGTTCAGTTCATAGCACATAGGTCAAGTCATGCTACACGATAAACGATACGTGTTGTCCGTGTAGGGTGATTGGTGACCATCTTTGCATTCAAACTCCTATTATATTTCCTACAATGTACACATATGGAAGGCAATAATTCCTACAAAACTGTTTTTATCATATTTGAATTACCGTTTTTATGATAATTTAATTCCTAGAAAAATTCACATTTTTATTATTTTTTTCATTCTGTCGCATCATCGCCTAATACCTACTTTGAGTATTGTGCTGACAGACACAGCAGTAGGTGTTCTACTTGCTCAATAATAATAATATAATAATCTCGTGTGCTTCATTTTATTAATAATTTGAGTACGATAAAAATAAGTAGTCCAGGAACTCATACAATCCAATCATGAAATGATGATTCTTGTGAGAATGAGTATTGAGTATAGAATCTGGTAAATTATATGTATGCATGAGTTCATTTATGATAAAACCTGCCAGAACTCTTATCTCAATGATATGCAATAAACCTTGTGCCGATATCCAAAGTGACTTCATGACATTCATTTGTCTTGTCGAAGTGGTTTAAATATATGACCATAAACGTGCAATGTCATATTAATATGATGAATTATTAACGCTAAAAATGCATTTTCATTTTCCGCAAAATGTACATAATATGCCAATGATTTTAGCATTCATTCCTCTCTTCCCTAAATATTACTTTATAGATTTATTTCTTTCCAGCATTATTCTAATTATATTTTATTAAACATGAAAATGAGATTAAGCAAATCTTGAAGGAATACGTAGAATAGATTTATTCAAATTCAATTGGCTAAAGAATTAACAGCAAACTGCATTTGTTATCTTCATGAATTATTTGTTTGCATTTCAGCTACAAATCACTATACATACATAACTATACATTTTTCTATGAGCAGTCAATATTCCAATGTATTCCCGATTCACTGCTAGATATTATGACTGATCGCCGGTGAATATTATCCGCATCTTTAAAAGTGTCCGTGGCAGATATATAATAATTCTCTCCCTTATTTTCATAATTCTGTATCAAAAAAGCATTTCCTGTTTCGTTTCCTTCAACCGGGATAAATATCCATCGATCCTGTTGCTCTCCATACAGAGCATGTTCATGATTACAGGTTTTTAATTCCAAATCCTTTTTACACAAGTTCCTTTGTCGATGTAGCTCACTATTACTCACAAAAAATAAAAGTTGGCCATCAACAACATGCCGTATTAAATCCCATCCTGAAGCTTGTCCAATTTTCCATTCGCTTGTTGTAAACACATCTCCGTTATCATTACTCTCTGTTTCAACGCCAACCAAGTATTCACTTCTATCCAAATTTTTAATTCTGCACGATTTATTCTCCCAAAATATATTTTGTATAGAGGCTGGGATTTCATTTTTAACACGATTATAATCTTGTCTCAAATCCGGGATGTCTGCGATAATTTCTTCACTCTTTGACATGCGCTGATGAATCCAGTAGCAGGTCAGTAACATTTCTTCACTGTATTCTTTTCCCATTTCCTTCAATTCCTTAATTATTTGCCAGTACCCAACAACATCGTCTTGAAAACTAGGCAATTTCCATACAAACCTCAGTACGGAATTCAGGTTTTCTGTTGAGTTTCCTGAAAACGTCATCTTTATCATTTGTGGCAGGTATTTACGAACAGCATTGCCTTTGATTGTGCTCGATTTGATAAATGGA
Source organism: Coecobrya sp. COE2 (assembly GCA_027743765.1). Lineage (NCBI taxonomy): Eukaryota > Metazoa > Arthropoda > Collembola > Entomobryomorpha > Entomobryidae > Coecobrya > Coecobrya sp. COE2. The sequence goes on along the minus strand of JAHZMV010005249.1, from coordinate 10,059 downwards.
TATATTGACTGGCCATTTCCGTTGCGGATTTCCACTGCCCAAGGAGCCAATATTTCATCTACAAATGGTTTTATTTCAGTTCTCAACTTCCTTACTTTATTGTTTCCATGACAGCCAATGTTTGCCACATATGATAATACTATGACTTCCGGGTTGGATAAATCGTTATATTTTTGCATATTCTCAAACCAAGCTTCNTTACGAACAGCATTGCCTTTGATTGTGCTCGATTTGATAAATGGATATATTGACTGGCCATTTCCGTTGCGGATTTCCACTGCCCAAGGAGCCAATATTTCATCTACAAATGGTTTTATTTCAGTTCTCAACTTCCTTACTTTATTGTTTCCATGACAGCCAATGTTTGCCACATATGATAATACTATGACTTCCGGGTTGGATAAATCGTTATATTTTTGCATATTCTCAAACCAAGCTTCTATGCCGTTTGCAAAAACAGGGCAGCTATTGTTAACAATGAGGAAGTATGCAAGATGGTCTGCACTTTCTGTTGCATTTCTTGAGTATATCATGGACACTATTGGTTTTATTTCATTTTCGTAGTCCTTTAGCAGTCCTAGCTCCTTTCTTGCATCTTCGTACCGGCCAGTTTTCGCATGGACCACAATCATCGTTTGAAGGATTTTGTTGAATAATCCTTCCTCTGAGGGTTGTTCATTGTTTGTTGGTATCTCATTCTGATTGCCGTTGCAAGAGATGAAAATTCCTGCCACAATGATGAACAGATTGAGTAAAACGGTCGTTTTTGCTGCCATCTGAAATCAAATGTTTTTTAGCCTTTAGACATTTCAAAAAATATAAGTTTTATTAACAATTAGTTTTAAAGATCAAAGACACAATTTTATAATTTACCTGGAATAATTTTCCTAGTCTACAAAAGCAAGTAAAACGTATATCAGCAATAAGTCCACACAGTATTTTTTTATTTTTCAACTCGACACAGATTTCTGTTTTAGCATTCCAGCTAGATTAATATGTTGGTATTGCTAAACCACGACTGAACGATTGGTTTGATTACCGAGTAAAGATAGCTGCTGCAATGTAGAACATTTAGAATGACTGTATAAAAAACTCATTTGTCTAGTCTTGGCAATGGCATTGCTGAACAGATAACATGAAATGTCATGACCCGCGGTACGACATGAGTAGTCTCGGCATAATGATTGTTTTTCATTACGCTGACAAGTAGTCAATGTTGCATATGTAAGAGAATACATATGTTCACATAGAAAAGCTTTTATTATTCCTTGACTGTGATAAAGTTAGCGTGTATATAAAAATTGCAGTGAACATTTAAAAAGGATTTCCGTCATATTACTAACGCGGAAATAAATTTTCAATCTGAAAAATATTAAGCCCTCAATGTATCTCTTGATAAAAAGTGTCTCTTTAAATTAGTGTAGCTTGGCCGATATACATGATTATGGAAAGGTTTCACCCAGAGCTTTCATGCAGAAAGAATACAACTATAAAAATGCGGAAAGGAAAAATTTTCTTGTTAGCCTTGTATAATTTTTTGTCTGCGAATACATTTATAATCAGCAATGTCATTAAATATACGTCAAATTTAAATAAAAGTATTGCATCAATGTTGTATCCACTTAAATTGTTCCGTATTGAATACGGGATTGTATTACTAAATCGTATTATTTATGACAATTATGATTTTATTACAAAGTGAAGAAAACTCCAAAGAGTGGATTCGATTGAAAATGGTTGATAAAAAGCAATATTATGTGGTCTTGACATTGGAATTTGCAGAATTTAATGTTGTATATGACGTGTGCCAAGGGTTATCTGTTTTTCATGATTGAAACCTTATTCGAATCATTGACAAGTATAAGCATTTTCTTTCATAAATGCTCCCCAAGTAAAATGCATAGTGTGCTTGCAATGTATTTATTTTGAATAAACAAGTGCAGTTCACCCATTGATAAGATATTGTTGAAATGACTAATGATTCATTAAAAAATTTTAATATCACTTATAAGTGGGTTAACCTAATTTGATAAAATTATCTGATATTGACTTCATCCATTCCCCAAACATTGACAGTTCACCTTTCAGGACAATCAGCTAGATTTGCCTATCCGTAACAATACTAGATACCGGGTGCACATTGATAGTCTTGTTTCCATGAATAAAACGGAGCAGGTACAACGTCTGACGTCAGAAAAGCCACGACGACGATCACACGGAAGAAGAAAGCCATCTAACATGTAAATTCTTTGCTTCTTTTAATCGAAAAGAACTTATCAAAACATCCACATGGAATAGTAGCATAGCGTCGTATTGTAATATGTTTTATACAATTCTATAATAGTGGATCCATATTTAACTATTCAAATTAATATTTTTTGGTTTTTGCTTCTTTTACAACCTATAACATAAAAGGTACAGTAAATTAAATATGCCCATTCCAGAAGTAAACTAATTCAACACATTAATTACACCAACATCAAAATTAAGGAATACATTTCGTACTGGTTTACTATTTTACAAGAAAATATAGTCCTTAATCATTTTTCCAATAGATATCGCTTTGTCTCAGGTAATACGCCTTTAGGTATAGTCTGATGACGCACGTGTCTTGGTTAAATACATTTAAGCCTTAAATTAAAATAATTTATAATAATTAATAAGAAGTAGACATTAACCATGCATATTAACGAAATTGTCTCATAATGGCTTTTGAAAGAGCAGACATCATTGAATAATTAATATTATTCGTATAGTAATACCATATCAAATGCCAATCAAGCAAACTACTACTCATTATATATGCAATAACTTGCCATGCTTCGTCGGAAAATCATAATCACTTAATAGCTTCTTATTGGAATTAATAAGCTCAAAACTACCTGGAAGGCGGTCATAGTTCAATATTCAATATTGAAGATTCCAATTGTTCACATAAGCTATTACAATACTTAAACAGATACTTGACAACAAGACTTGTCATTTTCATTTGCTAAGACAAGTCATTTTCATTTGCTAAGACAAGTCATTTTCATACATATATTTTTGGGAAAATCAGGTGAAAATAGAATATTTCATTCCTTCCACAGCAGAAGTAAGTTAGGCTTATATTGAAGATCAGGACTTATTGAATTTTATTTTACGCTACTTTACCAAACTAGGCTACAACTACATGTTGTTGACTATAAACTAACGTTGCATTTACTAATAGTGTTAGTTGTGGGAAGTATAAACTCATTTGTATACAATAATACAAATCACACGAATAAATTGTGATTTGCGGCTGACTTTACAAATAGTAAATATTCTATTAAATTCCGCCAAAAAATTATGTAAAGACATTCGCCAAAAAATTTCGACAAGTATGGTTCGGCAAGAAACGTTCGACAATAAATATTCGACAAGAAACATAATTCGACAAGTTTGCAATTCGACAATAAAATTTCGACAAGGTTCACAGGTACAAGAAGTTTTTCTTGATTATTATACCGACCCGATGAGAAGAGACATTTTCAAATAATTGGGTACACATATGATATTACATAGATTTAAATTCAACAAAATCTGTAATTAAAAAATTAATTATATTTGGGGATTTAATTGATTTATTTTATACGTCTTTGCTTGCTTAATCAAGATGCTTTTCTCTTATCAGACAACAGAGGCATTACTGAATACATACCTCCAGGGCTCCAACCTGTCACATTCCATGATTTCATGATGAAGATAATAGAGAAAACATTTTCCTATTCATTAACAATGATTTATTAGGAACATCTTCGACTGGTAATCCTAACAACACCATACCTACCTATAAACAATCTGCATTTCATTTAATGGAAAATAATGGCAAATTCAAGTTAATGCAGTATAAGTTTTTCTAGCAGCAAGTTTCATGTTTAAGAAAATGAAATGTTGTATTAACATCTTAATCCGGCCTTGAAGGATGTATAGCCCGTATTAATCAACAATTTTACAATAATGGCTTTATACTATCTCTGCTAACAAATAATCTCATGGTATGCCGTTTAATATTGCACCATAATTAACATAGAACTAAACATAATTTTTACAAATATTTCAACATAGTGTAATATCTAGCATTACTTTAGATTACTCAAGGTTTTCATACAAGTTCAGAGCCCTGACAAAAGGAAGGTAGCTAATATTATTAATTAGTGAATAAATTATGCAAAAAACCAAAAATATTTTTCGTTGGCATTTGAAGTAGAAAATCGTAATCATATCCAGTCGACGTTGGGTGGCATAGGTACATTTACTAATTTGTGTCTGTAGTAAACAAAGGCAACACGGTTGATGTGTTAAAGCAGCAAATGCTAGGTCCAAGCACAGAAATTACAATTTGCGTTGAAAGAATATGTTTTTAAAAACAAATTGTTTTTAATGGTCCATAAATGCATTCTACGACAAGCTTAATGATGTAATATATTTTATATCTACTCGAATGGAATGATTGCTTCATAATTTCTTCAATATTGCCAAGTAGTAACTACCAGCTAGAAAATATTACTAGTCCTGATGTTGGTAATCTGTGATTAGTATTTGTGTAAATTATAATATCGTTCTATTTAGTTACCTCTAAGTCATTCATAAAAATATTGTCGTATGAAATTGTGAAAGCCTTTGTTTGACAACTGTTTACTTTGAAAATCAAAAAATTAAGGTTATACATTTCATACTTTGTTTGGTTAACAGAGCAGATATGAAATTCTAATAGCGCTAAAAGAAAAAGTATGACACTGTTAGATTGATCCACATGGATTTTAACATAACTATGAGTGCTTCATCATTTCTTCAATATTGCCAAGTAGTAACTACCAGCTAGAAAATATTACTAGTCCTGATGTTGGTAATCTGTGATTAGTATTTGTGTAAATTATAATATCGTTCTATTTAGAGACCTCTAAGTCATTCATAAAAATATTATCATATGAAATTATCAAAGCCTTTGTTTGACAACTGTTTACTTTGAAAATCAAAAAAATAAGGTTATACATTTCATACTTTGTTTGGTTAACAGAGCAGATATGAAATTCTAATAGCGCTAAAAGAAAAAGTATGACACTGTTAGATTGATCCACATGGATTTTAATATAACTATGAGTTTTTTGTTTTTAGTTAAGAGTTCTACATCAGAGTTCAAAAGAACCAACTGAACTGACAAAAGATTCTGTTTGTAATTTGAAAGAATGTCCTATCATAAAACAGTTAGGCGATGAGAAATAAAGCCAAAAACATAACCAATATTCCCATTTTTTATTATTAATTCACTAGTCTGATTTGAACATAGGTTATTTTACCATACAGTTGATAGGATTGGATTTTAAGAACAAAAATATTCAGCGCAAGCAAGATTGGTTGGTTTCTTTAAACATATATACATTTTTAATGAACAATTTAAGATTTCTGTACATTATTAAAATTTAATTTTCGTAGCTGCTTGAAAATATTTAAAAGGAAGCATGAAAAGTGGATGAAAGACAAATTAAAGAATTAAAGACAAATTCTTTAAAGGCATGCGTATATTGTAGAAGTTGGGTTCAGTTTGTTAAGTTCGGATATATTGCAGAATGGGGAAAATCCTCAATCCATCTTCAAAACGGGCATATTGTCAGGGAATTAGTGAATCAATTATCTTTGTCATGCCTGCATTTGATATAGAAAAAATACTCTATCTTTGTTTACATCGACGTTCTCAAGATGAGAAAGCATGAATAGAAAGTATCCAGGATCAGATTATGATGTCAAATTGGCTAAATTAAACGGATGTGAAATGTGGTTTCAGGTTAACATAATGCAAGGCGTAGCATAGTACACGAAGATTCAAACCTATACTGTCCCACGTTTGCAACGTCTTGCCTTATAATTTTTAATTAGAGCACCTAAATAATTACAATATCAAAGAGCAGTACTTAAAATTGGAAATGCTGCTAAAGAAATATTTTTATGAAGGGGGCATATTTTGACAAAGATTATGCAATGCTATGCTGTGTTGGTCAAAAGTGTCTTTATGATATATTAGGGAAAGACCAACTTACAGATAACAGTTCGCAAATGTCAAATGCAGCAAGAGAAGCAGGGCCTAAACTACGAGGGAGCCAGAGTGAACGAGACTCTCGGGCCGAGACACCTAAGGGCCCGGGAAAGACTTTAAGTACCTGTCAAGAAATTGCTTGACATGAATGTATCTATGGAATTGTTGCACAAGAGTTCATGTAATGATGCAAGGACTATACATATAAAATTATATGTATAGTCCTTGCATCTAATGTTTCGATGAGTAATAAATTTAGACAACACTGGTGGCGTGACAACACGTGTTCTACATAATGCATAGATCCACATTCAAAGCCTACAATCGCCGTTGAAAGAAACCAGTAAAAAATTCGTAAAACCATTGGTCGAAACGAGGAAGACTTGCTCAATTTCCATTAAGTTTCGATCCAATCGAACCTTATCGGTTTAAAATAAATATAAGAGTATTTAATTTTTTGGTGTGGTTATGAGAAAGATAAACTAATCAGTATCAGAAACTAAGTATAATCTGTGACGATTGTTCTCTCTTCAATCTTTCCTCCATATGAAACTGATAATATCGGATTATACTGGTGGTAGTATTCAAAGAATCCCCTTCAATTTTTCCATTGGACAAAAGTGAAAAAATTGGACAAGAAAAATTAACCATAAAGTATGGAGTAAGGTGACATAAACTAATTGATATATGTGTATATGAAATTGTCGACGTTTGTCCATTTCGTTCACTTTGGTCTACTTTCTTCCATTCTCCAGCAAAATGGGATTGGTCAGTGGAAGTTTTGATTCTTTGCTAATATATTGTCATAACATTATAGAATATTAATTTGTGCATTCTTATTCTACTTTCTTCCATTTTCCAGCAAAATGGGATTGGTCAGTGGAAGTTTTGATTCTTTGCTAATATATTGTCATAACATTATAGAATATTAATTTGTGCATTCTTATCCGCAAAAGAACACAGCAAAGTTATCTATCTGCTGGGTACCTAACCTTGCGACATAGTGTAATTATAGGCTATGCTGTCAAACGCATGCATAAGTGGGGATCGTATTAATACTATGAAAGAAATCAATATCTTAAATCTAAGGATTTTAATTGTTCCCGGGCCGGGACAACTGTCATTTAGCCACTGATTTCAATATAGAGCATGGCGGTTGCCAAACCATGTTTTTATAGAAACAAGGATACAATGAGGTAATTTTGAAATCATATAACTTATTATCCACCATCCACCAAAATCACGCTAAACATTGCACATTTACCTGAGGATAAATTTCTCAATCGTTGGAAGGCTTTGAACCTGATGAAAATTAAAAACATAAAATCTGTCATACAAAATCTAATGGCGTTTATATTTCTCATTATACTCCGTACTCTTTCATTTCAATAAGCCATCAGTGAATTACTAATAAATGCAGGTTTGACCTTTGATTTGACGATAGCGAGCGATTGACGAGCGATTGACCAAGCGATAATACATGGCACATAATTGTTGGTGAATACATTGCCGAGTATGGGAAGAGCATGCCAGCTTAGAAAGCAAAGATGAATCACGAAAATATCGACATCGTTCATGTTGACAACTTTAAACAATTTCTACAATCTAGCTACATTTATTTTATCTCATCCAATTGTCGTCCAACTGGATTCAATTACGGTGTGAAAATAAGCAAGCATTTAAGATTTCTTTGCTACTATGAAAGGTAAAGTAGAATTATATGTAGATACTTGAATGAACATGCAATTTAAGTCAGATGGGTCCATTAGCACATCTTCACACAATATTTGACGGAGAACAGTATTCCCACTAACTTTGAAAACTCAAAAATACTAGACGTTGCGGTTTCTTGAAACCACTGTGCTTTTGTGATTTTGGTGTAGCCCTGTTTTTGTAATTGCATTTTGTAAATGCAGATTTAATCATTGCTAATATAATTTCTAATGTGGATATTATATTTTTCTGCGGAACCCATTAACATTAAATTTGATTGCTAGCTTCATCTCAAATTTTAACTGGTTTAGTATTTCCTGAATCATAGCTCTCATAAACCCAAAATCTTAAACGGTATAGAATGGAATAAAATAAGACTCTATGTGTTAGTTGGTTCTAATAAAATCAAAATTACTCGCTGATTAACAATTTTAAAATGATTAGCGTTGTCAACTTTGTAAATTCGATTTTGTGAACAAACGTTAAAAATAAGAGAGCAGTGATTTAAAAATTTTGGGAGTCCTTAGCACCGCTTACCAGTTTTTAGCAACTTTGGAACTGGAGCTTTATAATGGCAGATGTCTAGTATTTTAACAAGGCAAACAGCTGAATACAGAATTTATACGAAGAAATTAAGTTATATCGGGACTTTATTCTATGCCAGATTAGGAAATAAAATGAACTATTATGAGAAAGTTTAACATTAAAGCAAGTTATTACTGGTTTTAACCCTATTTATTGCATGCTAGGAGAATGCGTAATCATCTCTCCATTACCGTGAAAGCGTACTACAACAAATGTTATTACCATTTAGTCAATATAATCCTTTGAAAAAAGACGTTCGACTCCAGCAAACAAAATCGTTCAGATGAACGGAAATATTTTTAATTATAATTGATAGTAATTCAATAATTATAAAGATAATTTCTAATTAATTAAATTAAACCACAAATATCTTCAACACAATTTGTTAGCTGTTTATTGATATCCCTTGAAAGCCAAGGATGTATTGCATATACATTGTACTTATACATTATTAACAAAGTCATACATCAAAATTGCGTTAAGCGGCAGCCAACGTTAGCAACTTTTAGTGACCCTTTGCTACAAATGTCTCCCACCCATATTTACTAATTCACTTAAAGAATAACAACAGTATTATATCTAGCACCATTATTTAATTGATGTGTTGTTGCATTGCTGGACAAAATAATCTGATAAAATAAACGTGCTCTTGGGCCATTATTCGCAGATCAGATTACTAATGCATTGTTTGCAGCTTGAATTGCCAATGGAGGAAACCCAATTTTTGCACTGTAGAAAATACACGATATCATTTTAAAGCGCACTTTAATGATTTCATAATATGAAGGCAATTATAATTTTTTTGTGCGCTGACGATGCAAAGTGAAGATGTTGTTCTCTCGTTATTATAATTAACAGTAATAATTCACGGGTACCTAGTAGCATTTTACTAATGTAATCTGGAACATGAAACTTTAATATAGTTTATCTCACAGTTAAATCAATGACGTACTAATAAAAAAATCAATGTTTCAGCTTCGTAAAATCAATATCATAGTTAGTTTCAATTTTCCAAAAGTGAATAATTATGCTGTACTGTAACACCATACACACTCTTTACGTTACTATTCTGATGTTTCCCTGCTAAAGATTCTTTCTCGTTAATCATGGCAGCATAAGTATTTACAACTAAAAAAGGATTTTTTTGAAATATTACTTTATTAGATGACCCGCGTCACGACTGTGACGCCCCGAGGTCCCTACAGACCAAAAACAGTAGTAATATCGAAAAAAACAATCTTCTTTAAAATTGATATCAAATGTAATAATTAAATGAATTAAATTAATACCGTTCATTAACCTCAGTCTAATCTTAACAATTAAACTTAGTTAAAGAATTTGTTGAAACGAAGATTAATCAGGGATACACGAAAGAGTCAAATGTAATAAGAAGCAAACGTCAGGCAAAACTTGAAAAAATAATCAAAGGAAAGCGATTTGAGGATAGCGATTTTTTGATGGTTTAGTTTTGATTTTTGGCTTTGTTTGACTCTACGGACAGTCTTTGAATACAGATAAGATTTGTGATTTGTCTGCTTGAAAAATCACGAGGAATTAAATTCACCGTTAAATTTAAAGCAATTAAAAACTGGTCAAACGCATAAAAGCTTACTTTTGAAGGAAGTCTGATTAACTAATTAATTAACTTTAACCACTCCAATTAACGTTAATAGCAGAGCACCTTTTCACACAATTTCAGAAAAAAC
>JAHZMV010005248.1:0-16433 GCA_027743765.1 Coecobrya sp. COE2 | reverse complement strand
TTTTCATTATTTTTTGGCTGTTGGTTGAAATTTTTACAATAATTTTTTTTATTAATATTCTATTTTATCATCACCTACACCTATTTAAATGTTTACCGAGAATTTTATGGAAATTAAGAGTAAAGAGCACCATAATTAGATTGTTCATTATAATATGCGTTCATGAATGAGTAGTGGATTGTTTGATACTGATAAAATATATTTAAGCTCTCTTTGACACCTCATATTTAAGCTACTATAATTAAACAGCAAAAAATTGGTTAGTTAGTGCATTATGCTGTGTGAAGCATATCATACAACAAATTATTATTTAGCATGGCTTGTGTGATTTCGTTTTTAAAGGTAGACAAAGGATATGGTTTTTTGGCTTGAATACCCTATTTAACTATTAAAGCACAATTAAATTGTACCAAGAAGATTAAAAAGAAACTCAAGCGTGTTAAATATTTTTTGTGTAGGTAGTTTTTTTGTTAAAAAATATTTTGTGATCCTAGCGCACCTGTATAGTGCACTCAACCCAAAAATATTTCTCTGGAATGTGCCATTTTTTTGTTCATGTACCAACGTTGCTGATATGTACTTAAACTACCTACTCATGTCTATTAAGCTGTGTGTTTCTGATTTAAAAAGAAATGTTTACATGTTAATTGAAAATTAATTAGTAATTAATATTCTTATAATATAATATGTAATTAGCTCAGCCCATTATCTCCCAAAATATGCCTACCTGTTTACAATGATTTTATCAGCTATCTTTTTAAGCATTAATTTTTACGTGTGCGCGCAGTTTACTTTACATACGGTTAGCAAGGCTATTTAAAAAATGAAAAAGCCTTTTTTTTGTTCATGTACCAACGTTGCTGATATGTACTTAAACTACCTACTCATGTCTATTAAGCTGTGTGTTTCTGATTTAAAACAAAATGTTTACTTGTTAATTGAAAATTAATTGGTAATGAATATTCTTATATATTATAATATGTAATTAGCTCAGCCCATTATCTCCCAAAATATGCCTACCTGTTTACAATGATTTTATAAGCTATCTTTTTAAGCATTAATTTTTACGTGTGCGCGCAATTTACTTTACATACGGTTAGCAAGGCTATTTAAAAAATGAAAAAGCCTTTGAATGATCAGTATCACTTTTCACAATTTTCATTCTTGAACTCATCATTTCATTTTCATTCCTACCTTAGGATTATTTCTTATAACAGTCACAGTAGTTAAGTTTATATATGTAGTATATGTTATATAAACAACAATCAAGTTACTTGAAATATATACTTAACCACGTACAAAGATAGAAAGCTATATAGCCGGAAGTTGAGAATACCTAACGGTTATTTTGGTACAGAAAGCATTTTTATTTTATAAAATCGGAACTGTGGCAAATTTTCATACAGCATGAAAAATCCTAGATAAACTATAGTCCAACGTTAAAAAAGCCAAGTAAACCGAATAAAATCACTGGTCATAATAATATCATGTCCTAAAAAATTGAAAAATCATGAATAAGCCAAACTGAGTCAAGGGATTATAGAAGACGTCTTTGATTTTTTAGACAACTATAGTTTTACAGATAGATATATAGCCACTCCCAATCTATGTATAGCTCCAAGGTACACGGTTGTCTGACTTCATTTTGTTGGACTTCCAGTAAGATTGTCCACAGAGATGTGAACAAAGAGGGAAGCGGGTGTAAGAGGAACACCCTTCAGAGTGAAAAGGGCGACGTGACGGTAACCTGTAAATTCACAGCACAAATAAAATTATATACACACTTCTGCTTTCTCTATCTCTAATGCATTTCGTTAATGTTCGTCTGGAGTATACTTTTCTAAGTAATTTTTAACAATAAGGCTGAGAGAGAGAAAGTTCCACTTTGTTAAAAACTTTATGACTTGAAAAAGTTGGGAATTTATAAGGTTAGAAATGGGATTGATGACTGGATGGTAAAAGGAAGGAAAGTATAGAGAAATGTCAATTTACCGGCGGTTATAGAACTGAACGGTACTGCACCATGAGCAAGCGGCATATCCGTTCCGCTTTGGGAGTGGTCTCTGACTCTGAAGTAAAGGAATGCCAACTCTGGGCAAAGTAAGCGGTAAGTGAAAGTTTCGTCCCAGACGGGATTGAATCCATTATTTTGAACAACCTTAGTTGTCTGCTTTGATCTATCAGCGGGTATTCCATGGACCTGTTGTTTGTGTTGTTTCCAAAATGGAAACGAAAAACAGAATTAAGAGATATTAGACTTTTGATCATTCCATGAATCATTTCACCGTTTAAATCAGGTTGTATAAAAAAATAGTATACGCATTACACATTCCTTTAAAGTATCAGGACAATAGCTTGACTATACACTAACGTAAATGAAATTTTGTTAGGAAAAGCAAACCAACAGAAATGTTGAACTAACTATGTACCGTCGTAATTGATTCAGTTAGATCTACTATTATGTTTTTTGTTAATTAAACACTACGGAAGACTTATTGTTAGAGGAAAATTACCGTTACACACGCAGACCATGACGGTGTCTGCAAATGGGGCGACGTAAGAATTGTTAACGGAGAAAGTTGAAAAAATGAATATTTATACACATATACATACATACCTATACCCCCATTGTCAAAAATATCACAAACTGGATATAATATGACGTGATATTACAACGAGCTCAATAAATACCTCGTTAAATAAATATATTCATATACCTCGTTGTGATATTATATACATTGTTACCACAAATGTTATGATAACGCATTATAATTATTATGCTTTTCTTACCCGAACATCTATATACGGATCCACCACTTCTGACGAACCCGGTGCTTTGGGAATATGTTGGCCACTAATTACATGAATCCTCACTGTTGTCACGCCTCGTTGATCTTCGGGAGACTTTGGATTAAATTTCGACTTCGGATTCCTCAGTATGTCAGGCTTGAGTACGTACCCACATGAGCCATTTTCAAAGAAGCGTGCAAAGTTATAAAAGTTGGAGGCATCCTCCGTCTGGTAATTTAGAGCCACTGTAAAAATATAAAAAAATATGTGGGTAATGATGGCTGTGGTGATCATGGCTAGAAAGAGTGCGTGTCTTTTCCCCCACTAAAAAGTGTTCCTTTTATTAGGACTACCACATATTATACTACTTTCGCTTTCACTACAATTTTCCAGAGAAAATGGAAAAAATGTAATGCAAACTGCAAAGCGAAGTAGAAATTACTAATCTAAGTTGCTGACTAGGTTATAAATTTGGAGGAAAAAAAGAAATCAGTCAGCAGTCCTAATAAAGATTTAATTACACTAGAAAAAAGAGGTTTGTCAATGATTTAAATTCTCAAAAGAGTCATTCCACAAATGCTATATATGCTGTTGTGTATCCTCTTCATTTTCTTACCATGGCTGGGTAAGATTTCAATGAGTCGGTGTGCTTTCGCTTCGGCGAAGGAGCTCATGTGATAGCATTTTCCAGATTGCATTGAGTCATCAAACGAATGGAAATGAACGGCTTGAATTAAATTTACTAACGAGGAGAGCTCCGTTGTAACCCCTTTCTGTACACAAATGCATAAATAAAAAGAGAAAAAAAAAGTTTTTTAGAACCCACTTAATTATAGCTACTGGTTTCATGTTACATGTACACCTTCAACAATACCAATCTACTTGAGCAAGTTATGTAGTTTCCGTTAATGCCTCTCCACATTATATTAATAGCAACGTTTTCACTTAACTTGTATCTTTAAGCATAGCAAAATCCCGTCATTAAAACAAGCATAAAAATTATGGAAACATTTTACTTTTATTTTAGCACGAAACAAAAGCAACAAGCGCAATGTGAGTTGTGCACTGACTACTGGAGAAGTACGCTTGAGAACTTCTGTTTCACGTTTTATTTAGTTTAGGCTTTAGCATTACTTTACACTTCAAGATTCCTTAATCGGGAACAGAAAAGGGAAAATTGCTTTTTTCCTCATTGCTTATTCATAGGCGTTTTGTATTTTACTCGAAAATTGAATAGTGTTAAGAGCTTGTTACTACTACCATTACAGTTACACATGCAGAGACAAAGAAAATAGTAAGCATATCAGTNTACCATTACAGTTACACATGCAGAGACAAAGAAAATAGTAAGCATATCAGTCCAATTCTTGAAGCAACTAGCGGTCCAAAACGATACATTTTTGTCTACTGAGAGCAGTTTTCTAGCAATTCGTTACTTACAATCACTTTTAAGAATTTTCAACTTGGAAAAAAATAAATTTTGTTGTTATTTATTTGTCCTGGCATGGGTTCCACCAGCCGTTCATATTGTAGACAAAATTTTCTGGAAAAAGTTGAATTCAAGCTTGGAAAATTTTCATCTGGACATGACAAACGGGAATGAAGAAAGCTAAAAAGAAAATGTACACACGAGGAGCCAGAAAGACTTATACGAAATCTGATACGAAATACATAAAGGTTCAAGGAGGAAATGTACAAATTGAACTGTGAAGTTACAAATTGCTCTGCTACTCTTTTATACTCTACAGGTATGCTAGGTTCCGTGAATTAATGTCAAACATAAAAAATGTGCCGAAAAAAGCAGAAAAAATACAATATATCACATCCGCCTACACAAAAAAGCGGGCATTTTGTTGTACAAGAAAATGTACTGCTGAAAATTGTACAAAAGAAAGCACACAAGAAATATGTGAAGGTGTAGGTGCACAAAAATAAGACTTTTTTACTTAACACCACACATACCACTTTTTCTAGTGGACATTGAAACGTGAAAGTGTTAAGAAAGTTTTCTTTGTAACCGATATTTTTTTTCTTGTATTTGCTTACCTTCCTTACGGAAGTGCCAGTTCCATCTATGTAGTCTATGCTTTCATCAGGATCGCTGTCATCGGAATCGTCTAAGCTTTCCATACTCGCCTGAATGGCACACAAAAAGGACACACACATATAAACATATAGAAAGAGAAAGTGAGAACAATTTTTTTGGAAAGCAATGCCGTGAATTATAATATGGATAAGAATAATAATAATAGAGTATATTTTTGGTATAGAAAAAAAAAGAGAAGAATAAAAGGAAACGTAATACGGTAGGAAATTAGCGTGCTTCTTTTGTGTGACCAAAAAGGGCTACAAAAGCATATTGAATTTTTTTTCTCTTCATCCTATTTTTATTCCAGGAAAGATATTAGGTACTTTTATATTAGTCGTGTGGGTAGTATTATATGATTCTTGCGGGCATATACATATTTTGTCATTTGAGTCGTTGTACGACATTCATATATGTAGCCTATATAAAAGTTCATACTAATCCAGTGCACTTCAGCACCAAACCAACTTCCCCCCTCACCAGTATTTATTCCACTATAGTGAAAGTTCGTTTTTTTCATGAATACCGGAAACCTACAAGAAAGAGTGGATGTGAAGAGGAGGGAAAGTATAGCCTAAAAATATACATTTTTTCTCTATTTTTGTGGTAGCAACACCAGTTCGCAAGAACAAGTTCCTACTCCTGCTGTCCAAAATTGTGAACGTCTTTCTCGTGCAGGAGCAGCATTGGCAGCAATATTCTAGTTATTATTACTCCTTCCTCATCGTTCTCTCGTTCCTGTTTTTCTCCCTGCTGTCTTATTATTCCATGACTTTCACTGTAGCAATAACCGTTCTATCGTCGACTCAGCCTTCTTCTTGCTTGATGGCATGTTCTGTAATATGCATGTCTCACCATCATCATCATTCTAGTCTCTACAAATGCAAGTAATATTGTTGTGTGTGTGTGTCGTTGTAGTCGTGAATGTTTCTTTTGGGATTTACTTCTGTGTTTAGCTTTCTCCTTTGTAAAAAAGGAGAGAAAATTGGTAAAACACGGAGAAAGCATACAGCAAGCAAGTATTCTATGTATATGTGTCGTACACAGAACTGGGAACCTTTGAAAGCTAAAAAATGCCTATGCATAATAATCAGTACAGTGTGTTAGTACAACATGCGACTACACTGGAGAAATACTAATACAGCTTTCACCTTGTCGTGGTACAAGAAGAAGTGTGAGGGGAAGAGAGAAAGAGGAAGCTAGAAAAACTGACAACTTGGCTGGGCTGGACGTGATCTGGTCCTGTCGTGCCACCACACACACACACACATACGACCAGTAACAAGTAACAAGAAAAATGTCTCGTCTGCTCCTGCTCTTTTGAATTAAATTCAGTTTACATAATATGATACATCCTCTAAGGATTTAGATTACATATTATAACGTCACAACCAACAGCAAGTGAGAACTCACGTTGCTTTTTCCATTTTTTCTTATTAGTCAGTACTTTGTTTGTGCGTATAGGAATGAAGTTCATAAATGAAATTGGTAGTTTCATCTTCAGCGATAGAGAGTGAAAGCAACAGTCTAAACCGTGGGGAGACAATGTCATAGCTATCCCGGGTAGCCTTATAGCTCTCGGTATTGATGTTTGCGTAAAGTCAACATGATAACATGGAACGTTGAATGAAATGTTGGAGCTGAATAGTCGCTGGAGTTTTTGTGGTTTGTTTGATGTGGCACAAGGTCTCAGTACAAACTTTTCGGTTTTCCTACGGGTACAGTTGGTGGATCTGCTGCTTTGACCAAATATGTTTGATAAGCACGAATCCTTTAGGAAAGTGCAGAAAAGGAATAATATGACAATTCAATACCATTTCGGCATAATAGATGAATATTTTTTGGGAAGGGACGGCCAAACAGACTTTTACTTCATGAAAGAGTAAATATATTTCGAAGGCGGTAAGAATAAGAATTGTTTTCATTATTCCGCTTCGTCGTCGGTAGCATTTGTGTACACTACATTGTTAGATTTTTTTGGTTACAGGACACACACACAACATGTAATAATACGAGGATACTAAATGCGGGCGAAAAAACCACTTCATTAGGTTTACTTAACAATTTAAGCATGTAGTGCAAACAAAAGGGGAGTGCCTGATAATTCTATTATATGTGTATATGTACAAAGCAGCAATGGTCTACGTCTCGTCGGCACACACACGACAAACAATAATAATTGTGTGTGCATCTCTGCCGCGTGGTGGTGGCATTACAAAGCGTTTCAATCTACGTCCTTGTACCCCTATAGCTATATTATATACTTATTCTGCACATGATTCCATTCGCATTGTCATCCCAATCACAGACATGAAGTAGTTTCTTCTTTTCCCCTTTTTTTCGTTTCTTGAAAAGGGAAAGTTTTCTCTTCTCTCTTGTTTTAACCCGTAAAAAGAAATTGCATGGGGAATGTTTGTACGGAAGCTAACGGAGTAACCGGATAAAGAGCTAACGTGTCAGTGCATTCGCCATTCACTCTTCTAGACAGGAAAAAAGGTGAATTTTTGTCCCCTGCCTTCAGATAATATGGTAGCGTTGAACTTTTGTCTGGTTCTTGGTACATATTTACAATAATAAGTAGAGTCGTCTGCATTATTGTATACAATTTTCAGCTAAACTTGTGTCACGCGGTCTCGTGTTATGAGTTTTCCAAGAACGTTCCATAATGGCAATACCATAAAGTCTGAACTTTTCCCATAACAATTCACACTTCCTCACTCACACACAAGCACACACACGAGCGAGACGAAATGCAGTAGTGCAAAATGTAAGTACATTGGAAAGTACACGATACTTCCTTTATGGCTTGTTTCTTAAACATTAAGACGAGAGAAAAGTTTGTTTCTTGAAACTCTTGTGACTGTTCTAAATTACATAGTCCAGCAGGAAATGTGAACTTTCTATGTTTGCCTGATATGTGCAATATGTATGCTTATACATTGTAGAGAAAGTATTAGGAACTAAGGCAAATGTGCCGACAGTTTGAATCCCCTGGAAAAGTGAGATTTGCTTTTTTCTTGATTTCATTCATGGAAGTAAAACTTTTCACTATTTCTTTACCTTTGGTGGGCCATTAGCGTATGTGGGACTGGAAAGCAGCCCATCGTCAACAACGACCCCTTGAGCTGTATTCACTGACGGTGTTGGATTTGTGTTCAGAGTTAGAATGTCAGCAGAGCCCATATCCCCGTCCCCATCTACGGAATCGATCTCTTTCTCAGTTGTGACGACCCCTGAAGAGGAAGACTTTCTTCTTGGTGGTGGAACCGGCTTAGCAGACCTTTTCTTTGCCTTCACCAGCACTTTTCCTTGGAGTTTTTCAGGTGCCGGGAGAAACTCCATATCTTCATCGGGATCAACCAGGTAGAGCATATCATCCAAAATGCTTTTCAAATAACTTGCCATCTTCTCTTGATACGGTTCCGAGCAATGATTCTCCAGGGAAAGTATTAAAGGATAACGGGAGGCTACGAAAGCATAGGGTTTGATTGCATCTGAGAGAATCTCTTTGAACAAAATTTTTGTGGTGAGAGTATAGCCGTGGTACACTATTGGCTCGTCATTTTCACCGTCCCAGCAATCCACTATAATATACAGGAAAAGAAAAAAAGGGATAAAAAAATAAAATATGCTGAATCAAAAAATTTATTCCATAATATCAGTAATAATATAGCTCATGATGATCCTCTCAACGATTATGAGTTTTCTCTTTATAGCATCTATTCATCTACACATTCTGTACTCCTCCTCGTGGGTGGATTCACAGCCCACACAACATCTTGAGAAATATAATGGGGAAAAGTAGTCACCTCACTAGTGGGTCCACGGATTTTGCCCCTGTAGCATACATGAACAGGAAAAATAGAAGACTTTTCCCTATTTATGTCAATAATGTCAGGAATCCCATTATTCCGTCGAGATTTATGGGACCACTATATCTATTTAATATCTACAAGAGGCGGAGGAGACAATGCCAAAACCACACACTGAGAAATGTCTACCTGCCCGGCTGGGCTAATAACGCGCACAAGAAGTACATATTAGATGAGGTAGAAAATGTGGGTCTGTGCCTCTGTCTATTTTACTATTACCATCTTACACGACAAACACGAATATTTCCCTTTAGTCTTCTTATCATTAATATCTATAATATCAGAGTACTAGAGTATGAGTATAGTAATTGTAATAACTTTTCCCCTTACGTTCCACACAGCGACAGCCCCGTTTTAATGCGTCCACATAGCCCTCCACACTGCTCGCACCGCTCAATTGATTTCCCACCAAGTATCTATAAACATAATACAAATAGAATGGAAAGAGTGAAAAAATAATCATATTTTACGAAATGGGGTTGACGTAGAAAATCAAGGAAGGAAAAAATATTGTTATCATTTCCCCTTGGTTGAAGCTTTCTCCTCCTGCAAACGAAAACCGGGAATGCACAGTATAGTGACTAGGTTGAACACTGCAATTTCTTAGAAAGCTTGCGAGAGAACAAAAATCTTTCAACGGTTTTTGTTTGGGTACACACATTGTCGGAACAAATAATAAATATACAATCATCATCAACATCTTTGTCGTGTGCCTCCCTGTCTGTTCATCACAATCACATAATAAGGATTACAGAAATGTATGATGTCTTTGTTCGACAGTAAAAAGACAATTTTTCCAACAATAATCCATTTCTTATTGCTTTCTCCTTGAGCTTACAATTTTTCATCATAAAAAAAATTTTCTCCAAGCAGCAATTCTACTTGTCTTCTCTTTCATTCCCTCATCAATTTTTAGTTGGCTGCTGTACTATTCCGGTTGTTGCAAAACTATAGTGAGAGAGATATAAAATTCATAAGTTGAAGACTTACGTATTGTGAGATGAGGCAATCCAATAATGGGACAAAGGCTGTGTCATATCTTGGTACACTGTTTTGTGCTTGCTGTCAAAAAGATCAAATCGAGGTGAAAGAAGCATCTGAAGAAAGCCGGGTGAAGTCATTTCTCCTTTACTTCTGTGTTCGGGAGACTTTTCATAAATTTTTATCAGCTCATTGCACTCATCCTCTGTGGCAGTTGAAGAGTCTTCCTTTTGCTCCTCCCGAAGGAATTGGCACAACTTTGCTGACGTCAAGACCCCATTGGAAGCATACCTTGAAAAGAGAAAGAGAGAAAACAGAGAGATAATCAGAAAATGTTCATGGGCGGATACATATTGACTCAAGTAAATACATTCTCCATATTATCCAAAGACGCACTATGAATGTCTTAAACTGTTGTGACATCATGACGATTTCGTAACTACAAAATGCCCTAATGTAATAGTAATATTATTGCCCCAATACACCAATTTGTAGTTTGCTCTCCTCTTGCGTGGAAATGATCGGCCCAGACAAGAGATAAATTGAATTTTAAAATTCTATTTTGTATCTTTCTGTATGCACCCTGCTCAATAGACCTTTCAATCCTGTAAACGTTTTATAGTACATGGATATTATTCCACGTTTTTTTTCTAGTTCCGTGCTCTATATCCTCCTAGTAGAGATGACCAATTCACTGGCCACTCCGGG
Source organism: Coecobrya sp. COE2 (assembly GCA_027743765.1). Classification (NCBI taxonomy): domain Eukaryota; kingdom Metazoa; phylum Arthropoda; class Collembola; order Entomobryomorpha; family Entomobryidae; genus Coecobrya; species Coecobrya sp. COE2. The sequence goes on along the minus strand of JAHZMV010005248.1, from coordinate 5,996 downwards.
ATAGTTTCATAAACTTCCGATACATGAATGTATGAGAAGACTCACATTGGGAAATTCTCCATTCGTCTCTAAATTCTGTTCTCTCTGCAGCAGCAGCAGCACTTGGAGTTGTTACATGTATGGATACGGTTGGTGAAAGTCAAGCGGCATGAAATTGTATGTACCGGTTTGCTCATGACTCACGACAACTGCCACCATGTATACATGTATGACTGTATAGGTATATGCACATTAAATGCGTGTATATATAGGCCTATCCATTCCAGCAAGACGAACAAGGAAGCTGAAATTATTCCGAGACCAATTTGGTCTTGTGCCAAACGAGAGTGTGTACTTGACTCACATGAGGGAAAGAATTATCATTATCCTCGTGATCATTGTCTAAAACAGACTACTTATTTTCTGAGCACGGAAGCAACGACTAGATAAGCCGCCTATCTATCACTGAAAACTCAAGTCGCGCCATATTGAACTTACATACGCATACATGTCTACTTTATAAAAAAGAAAGTTCAAACGTGCATAATAGCAAGTGAGTCAACTATGTACCCCCATGCATTTTTACTTTCTCCTGTAAGTTCAATTCGGTCTGTCTAGAAACAGTTGGTTGGCATGTTTTCTTCATTTCATGGCATTGCAGTGGTGATGATGCCAACATTTTTTTCCACTGCAGACGATAATACGTGTACGCTAGAAAGTTTCCAGTCTATTTTCACGTACAGTTTATTGCATGGGGGCATCAGCAATATTACTGACGTGTGTAACTGCATACTTTCCGTGTATCTACCAAAGTTGATAATATCAAGATGACCCTAAAGAGTTCGTGTGCCGCTCTCAATTCACAACAAAAACGCCTTTTCATCCTTGCGCCTTTTGTCAAAGGCCTTTCAACCTTTCCCTCTTTCATCTCAAAATATTGCAGAGATAAAGCACGGAAACAATGAGCAAACTAAAAAGAATTTTCTCCGCTGCTGCTGCCCATAGGTGCAGTAGTGCTATTGTTGACCTTTTAAGAAAACGGCTTAATTGCGTAAACCTAAATCCTCGAGAGGCTTTTACCTTGCGTTCATAATAAGTACCATATAATTTATAAGGCCTCCATCGTACAAACCTAGAGACAGGCAGACTTTCACCGATTTTCCTAGAAAATGGTTACAATCTGTGGGGTCGTTGGTCGTTTACCTTCCCAGGATTAGAATTAGGCTTGATGTAATTAATTGTAGGCGGTGTTTGCCCATTATCAAAAGCATACCTCGCATTCCTAAATCATCATTTTGTGAGATTCTCTTTTTCACTCACTTTTCATGTGTGAATGTGAACCTTTTCAATTCTTTACTTTGGAAAAAGGAGATAAGGATAAGGATCCGAGTATAAAGGCTCACATAATCTGTTCATATTCATTGTTATTCCTAGCGCATTTGTAAGACACACAAAGGAACTTGAAACCCTTTCATCTCAGAACAGTAAACTTAATATTATTATTATTGCAATGCAGCTTTACAGAAGGATGGCGAAACTCTGTTTGCATGAATCATCATTAGAATAAAATTGCATTATTACGTGCATATACATACATCAGTATGTATACTCATCTCTTTTAAAGTTCACTTTATGTATATTTCCGTTTTCTTTACTTTAGTCATTAAATTTCGTTTTCCTTCTTATTACGCCAAACATGCACGAAAAGAGAGACGTCGTATTTAGTCTGTCTTTCTTTTTTCCTACTTGATACGGTTAATACGTACTTCTGAAATAGGCGTTCCACTTCTGGTCGCTTGAAAAGTTGGAAGTAAAAGGCTACAAATTCATCTTCGTCTAGCACTTCAGGTGCGGAATTTTTGCCACCGCCGGCCGACCTTTTGGTATTTGCCTCATGAAATAGTTTCTTAGCCTCATCCTCATCCATTCTAATGTTCAGGTTCTTGAGAAGTTTCATCGCTTCAGAGAAACTCAGGCACTTGTTCTTATCCATGTCGGCTGTATTGAATTGCTTCCGTAACCATCTCTCATAGCTTTGCGCCTCATCTTGGGATCTGTACAGGGAGATCAAGTGCTGGAGTACACGGACCTGAAGTAGATACACAGGGAATAAGAAAAAAGTGTGACATGAAAATTCATGAAAATAAATACACGAGGTGAGAGAAAGTAAGAGAAAAATGTTGAAATATTCATCTCCACGAGGCTTCCTGCTACATGATCTGTTAGTAGTCCACTTATTTGTATTTCTCAAAAAAGGGAAAGAGTAAAAAATACTCTACATCTACATTATAAACTGTCCACTTTCATTCTGCGATCAAGATAAAGTAATCATCTACTACATAATGCATCGCTGCTGCTACTGATGTGCTTTCTTCCATGAGAAACTCAGATAAATTAAAAAGGAAGTGTGGTCGTGGTCCTATGTAATCAACCAAAAGTATAAAAAACAAAATACTTTTTAAACAAATTACATAAGCTTAGCTTATACTACACGTATTTTGTGCAGTTGGTTGATGTTTTAGTTAGGTAATAGGTATATTTATGTTACAACATACTACAAAATATAACTTTTTCCATTAAATTTTCAAAAGTATAAAAACTGTCACAAACAACCAGCCGCACTTTTTTTACTTTTACAATATGCGGAAGTATGTTAATGACATCATTCCAAAAACTGAGAGAAAGTATTTTGTTACTTTTTCAACTAAAAACATTACCGAAATCTTCATAATCCATTTTACCACGTCTAAATATATATTATTGATGATATAATCATAGTGAATTTAGTGCAATGTATTTGCGTATTAAAACCCCTCCTTTCAATCAATATTATTATGAGAAGTGTGTATAATCATATGTATTAGTGATTATTTATAAACCAATTCAAACACATGATTTTATAAGTTGAAATGAAGGTATTGAGAAAATGGTTCCTGAATATTATGGAATCCAATGAATTTTACAAGTTTTTCCGGTAAATTCCTTACTTATCTAAAAAAAAATCTATGTACAGCGAAATACATAATTGTGAAATAGAGTTTACTGTTCCTTTCTATTCCAAACACTTACAGTTTACATGCTTCGTAACCATTTCGTAACGCTAGAGTAATTTTAAAGAGCATATTTCTATTACAACAGGGACTCCTTGCTGTTACGTAAAAGTCAAGATTCGTCAAAAGCAGCATATATTGCTGCTTGAAAAGATTTCACTGTTACTGCACCATCTAATATGTGCGAGCTCTCGTAGAAAAGTGTGTAATGTAACCAGTGCGTGAAAATCTAAACATACCCGGAAATTCACATTCTACACAAATAAGTGTATATTTTATAACTTTTGCATTACAAGTTGTGAAAACACATTTATGCCGGAGATTTGAAAAAAACAAGAGAATATTTAGCTAAAAGAACTTATTCAATCTGAAAAGTTTACTTTCTCCAGTAGAAATCAGATATACTACTGAACAAATTCAAAAAACCAAAAAGCGAAAATACACATATTTTTATATACCAAAATAAACTCCTCACCCAACACTCTTTTTCTTATTTCAAGTGTACTATCAACTGTACAAAAACAAAAATCTTGAATGTGTGCATCTTGAAGAATAAAAGCAAAACGTGATTTAAAGTGACAGCCATATTTTATTTAGGCCTCTCTTTCTCGAGAAATTTCTCACTACGTACAATGTAACCTTTTGGAATGTATTCTCTCTGTATAACAGGGTTATTATTAGGCACGTAGTGTGAAATTGAAAAAGCTATTGGTCTCTCTTTCACGAGAAATTTCTCACTACGTACAATGTAACCTTTTGGAATGTATTCTCTCTGTATAACAGGGTTATTATTAGGCACGTAGTGTGAAATTGAAAAAGCTATAAAATAGAGAAAGTAGACGTTCATTCATACAGAAAGTATGCAAGTTGCAAACATAGATTTTCTCCCTACAGTGTAGTGTCATGCCCAAAGGGAAATGTTTCTTTCTTTCTGTGAAAATGGCTCCCTTCCAAAAGTTCTAATGTAAAGGTTGTAATTGGACAAACGATGCCACTACCATTATGTAGTAGTAAGTGAAAAAGTTATAAAGGAAGGTGTGCAATTTACATAAACGGAACTCTAAATCGGAACCCTTCTACGTAAAGAGACGTTGGTGGAAATTTGAAACAAGCATAAAAACATTAAGAACCCAGAACGAAAGGAACAGTTTAGGAATTGAATACATTTTATTACTACAGAGGGATACAGTTGATTGCTTCATGTTTTTTGGTCATTAGTCAAGCTTTTGGGGTTGTTAATTCTTCCGCATGGAGAAAGTTGCATGGTAATTGGTGAGAATTTAGGACAGTTAAAGGATCACTAATGGCTCTGTCATTAGTCATTATTGCTGCTAAACCTCTACATTAAGATTTTAGATTGTATATCGACAGATGCCACATGCACTAATGAATACAATGTTCGTAGAGAGCAGAGATATGATAACATCTCATTATTGCTGGCAAGTTACGGAATTTGATCCTCTGAATGGAACCATATGCAAGACAGCAAAAAAATCATTTATGTACTTACCAATTATGTATTACTAGTATACCAAAAAGTATACCAGAAAAAGTGGAAACTGTTGAGTGATCGATACATTTTTATGTTTCACAAACTACCTACAATTTGCACAATAGAAATCAAATGTAAAAAAACAAACCCATTTCTCGGCTGTATCCACGTTTGGAGCTACCAAATCCCAAGTATCATTTCGAGGACCGTAGATAATGGAGAAACAAGTTTTCTCATCAACATTCGATTTGTAGTCAGCTTTTCTCGATCTCCTTTTCGCTTCAGATGCTTCCACTTTATTAAACGTATCTGTTTGCCAGCCACGACGAACTTCTTTGATTTCACTCAACTCGACTGAGGAATAAAAAAAATGACAATAAAAATCTCATTAGTATCAATGTGCCCACAAAAACCTCTCTATTAACAAAAACCACCATTTATAGAAGGTACTATACTGTCATTAATTCTTTGTCTTTTGGAGAAAAATATATCTATACAGTTATCCACAAGAATGTGCTTAGGTATATCCACAAGGATAAAAATCTATAAGATTGAGTTTCTAATCTGTTTGGTATCTACAAAATGTACATGTCAAAGCAAACTCATTAGGGTAAAGTGAAACTCAATGTGTTTTCGTTTCTTTCTTCAGTGTGCTATAAGCAAGCAAACACAATGCCATGTGTAAATATGAACTATTTCAGTATGTCTGCTTGTTAGCAGTAGTGATACATTTCATTACTATTCATATTACTTCACGCGTCATTAGGGAGCATTAAAAGGGATATAGATGTTAGCAAAAGATGAGTGTATAAGGTGCTTATTATGGATTAATGGGATCACAAAAAGGAGAAAATCTTCCATGTATGTATACTAAAGGAGGATCTGTCTGCTGCCACATGCCCTATAATAAAAGCAAATAATGGTGCTTCCATAATATGTATTTATGTTGATTTGTAAGTTTCTAACACTTACTGTTTTTCTTCTGCTTTTGGAAGCAGTTTGTTTTGGATCTGGAAGGTTCGTATTTCATTGCCATCTCATTAATATCCAGAATGAACTTCCGACGAAACCATTTGGAGGCTGAGCGAACTTTCCATAAATGGGATCCATCTTGATTTAGACTTTTCAAAACTTCCTCCAGCTCCTTTGAGTTGGCAAGAATATCTGCAGGAGATTAGAAAACATTGTACAATCATTATTTATTTTGACGAAGCATTCATATTTACGTAATAAAAACGGAAATAACAAGATTCACAACACTAAACCAACATAATAAATCATAATTTATTGGTTGCTTGCTAAGAATATGCCAAATATAAATAGATGTATGCAAAAACCAAGCCAATATACGCCAGAGACATTGTGGGTGGAGTACTCATTTTCATGTAATATGAACCAATTCATTTTTTATGAATATGTTCATTATGATCAATATCGTTTTGTTATAGTGTCACACGATTGAACTTTTGTTGTAG
>JAHZMV010005247.1:0-29487 GCA_027743765.1 Coecobrya sp. COE2 | reverse complement strand
ACAAAACTTTGCAAGGATGATACCACAATGGCTACTTCGAGGTTCTTTCAAAGACGATGATAATAATGCATGCATGCAACCCATTTTCTCCACACTCCGTATGTGTATGATGCAGACTATGAAATTTAGTTCATCATAATATTATATAAAGTAAAAAAATATTCTCTTTGATAAATAATTCAAGTGTGTGGGAACTAAAACAAGTCAGGGCTTTTGTAATAGTAAGCGTCTCTGTAGAAGGAAAGAAACCGGTAGCAATGTAAACTGTACTTTGTCTTTTTCCCTAGTAGTAGCCATTTCTTTTGTGTGGATGTATTGTTGTGGTTAAAAAATTGTAAATTGTAAACCGTTTTATTATTACAGAGGAGGTTTTGCTGTAGACATCAGAAAAATTCATTCGAGGCAGCGCCGCACCGAGCTGACATTGACAATGAACGACATGAGCTTTGTTGTGGTTGCCTTTTTACGTTTCTGGTTCCCTCCTGATTGTTAATAATAAAACTAATTGTACATCAACATCTTGTCTTACCGTTGTGATTTCTCTAGTTTATTTCTGTTACATATTTCACAGTTCATAAACGTAACAGTATTTATTGCCAAGAATGTGTATTTATGGCAGAACAAAAATTGCAATTGCTTTGTTCTCTCGCAATTCGACAAGGAATGTACTTGATTTGTCTTTTACTAATGGACTTTACTTGCTGCGCAGGGTAATTGAACTAGTGTCGGGATGCTCCCTGACAGAGGACCAGTACGAATGTTTTTTATTGAACAAGCGCACTGAAAGCATATTTGCTCAAAAAGCAGCAATATTGGCATTTACTAGTAATGATGTATCAATAGGCAGGCCCAAGTACAATTCATCACGAGTAGTACAATATTTTGACTTTTTTTCGAACAAGCCCCTTTTTAATTGAATGGTCAGCAAAATGTGCCTTTTCATGAATGCCATCTAAAAATTATTAAGATATGATGAATGGCAATAAATGAAATGCTAATTTATTTAACAGGATCCTCTAATGGATCCATAAAAAAGTTGAGCAGGCTACATTCAAAAGATATTAAAATGAAAAGCAAAAAGAGAACTAAGTTAAAGGGGAAAAAACTCGTTGTTCCGTTATGGGACAATTTAACCAACCGTGGTATATTAAATGAATTTGTGCAAATTTACCTTTATGCATACAAACTAGAAACTTTATGGCGACCTGATGAGAAACGAAATCTGTTCGGGCATCAGAGAAGATGAGAAAAAAATGACACGTACGTGGCACACCGATTTATGTAATAATGTGGCCAGGTAGAATCATACCTTTTACAGGGATTTTCAATATCTTTCTTGAGTACAACCTAAGTTAACATGACATAGTAATGACAATAAATATTATGCATGAATTATCATTATTATTATTACCAAGATAATTCACAGTACAGTAACCATTAATGTAATGCATGCTGTATTAAGCAAGTAAATGCAAAAAAATCATAAAAAAAGCGAGAAAAGATTTGCAGATAGGACATATTCAATTTGCAAAAATTACTTTGGCAGCTGCCCCATCGTGCATAAAGTATAGTTACAACTCAAGAAACCTCTACAAAGTACAAAAAGTAATCCCAGTCTCTGATCAAAGTCAAACAGGCCCTACTTAGTTTAATGCCATTCTAACAACTACAGCAACATAAAAATGCCTTTTTGTGAGCTCAAAAGTTCAGCCCGTATGTATACTTCACAGTTGTAAAACCTCATGGTAGTTTGCTGACACACACAATCATCATCAACTGTAATGTGTTGATGATCGTGATAATTGAAAAGGTGTCGTGAAGTGACGAACATCATAATCATAATCAGTAGACATACAACAAAACTCATCACACCATACATTTCTATTTACGAATTAATGTAACGTGCGCTACACATACTGTCATACAACAACAGATTATAGGTCGCCTCACCTTACTTTTTTTGGATTTCTGTTTCAGGAGTAGGATCAAAACGAAACAATGAAAAATGTAGTGGATGTAAGAAAACCAGGTAAACTGCTAGAAACCATTAATGTAGACGCAGCAAGAATATGCTGAATACAGGCGACACACGTCCACCACTAAACTTGACTAATGTGTTTCCTCTCTTTCATCCTTTCATTGCACGACGATGATGATGAATACGGCTTAGCAATAAGTGTGACGTGCCGCTGTGGTTTTCCTCTTTCATTCGGCTTAGTTCTTTACTTCCCCAAAGCACAGAGTGCTATTTTTTCTAGCTCTTTTTCGTCTCTCAATTTTTTACACAATTATGGCATTTTCCGTGGAAGAGCCCAATGGATGTAACGGGTTTTCTCGGTGGCCAACTCTTTTTTACTTCTTGTCAGAAAATTGTATTATGACGAAGCACAAAACAATCTCACGCACAACTTCAAACTTCACAATCATCATCACAAAAACATTTTTTTCAACTTGTGTAGTTAGGTATCCGAGTACACTATGAGTTATGGACACAATGGGACCAACTTTACATATGTATGTTTTTATGGCGAAAAATATCTTAATTGAGATTTTCACACTACGTCACATATTTTTTCCCTTCTAACCGACCGTAAGTAGGAAAAGGTTTTACAATGGAATGCCATACAACAAAAACAGCAAATGCATAAATATAAAAACATGAAAGATTTCACGCAGGAATCAATCACACAACAAATGCACCCAGCGAGCTACTCAACAACACTGAAACACTACTGGAGCAAAAAAAAGCCACAACCACAAAAATGGTTCATCCTTGAAAAAAATGAATGAATTATTAACATGTGCTACATAGAAGATTCGTTAAAACGAGCATATTTTACAATTTTAAGGATCTTTTTCTCAAGACATTTTAGGTAGCAAACTGTACTAGTAAGGTCTTGCACTTTATTACTTGAATGAGTTTGTACAAACTGGAATGTTACTTTGCACAGTAGGACATGTTGCAATTTTTATTACATTTGCGTGCAAATGAAAAGGGCTATGAAGGAGTGATTTTAAAGTTTTGAGAAATAGCCACTTAAGAAGTGTGTCTGTTTTGAATCTCAAGCACTGCTTCAGCAGCGTATGTGTGTTAACAACACTGACTCCCACAATGAGCGTTGCACATTGAAGACGATAGCATTCAATAATTAAAATTTCAACTGTATATTGTTTTTTCCACTTGGCCAAACCTTGGTGTTGCTTNGAAGACGATAGCATTCAATAATTAAAATTTCAACTATTGTTTTTTCCACTTGGCCAAACCTTGGTGTTGCTTTCGAATGAGGATAGCACAATAGTGGAAAATAAAAGGAAGCTAATCAGAAATGCAAAACATGTGCGCTGTTTATATATGCACTATAATATGCATCACTTGTTTAGAGTTTTTTTAAATACTAAAAGTAAACGTAAACTGAAAAGTCAGACAACATGCTCTTGGTCCTTTTTTTAGCTTGCACAAGCAAGGTACGTAAATAAGTATTTGTTAAATTCAGCCGGATTTGAAGGATAATATAGAACGAAAAAATGCTTATTGTAATGCTCTTTAAGACAGCGTAACAGACAAGCATCCGTCGTGGTCTTCCTTTCGTAAAGGCAATAAGAAGTTGTTTCAACTTCAAGATTGTGTACTCGCATGCGGCCTGCCACTACACAACTGTTACTTTTTTCTTGTGGCAACCTGGCAAAACTATTCTGTAACAACCCCACATCATTTAGCCTAGGCTAGGTAGTCAGGCTGGCTGGCGTAATATGAAGAAATATTATCATCGTGAAGAGTATCATGATGCTGCTGTTGTGATGATGATCGTGATGTCTTGAACCAAAAAATAATAATAATAAAATGCGTATATATATAAGACAGAGCGTGTTACGTTACGTGCAAAGACAACAGGTAGTATTTATGTTACTGCTTTGTTACGTGGTTTCACATAAGAATGTATAACGACGATTGGTTGACGGACTGAAGTAAAAGACTTGAGTCATTGTTTAAAAGGAAGGGGATGTTCTCAATTCTGCTGCTGTTATTGCCGCTCCTGCTGCATTTTTTGTGATAATGTGACTTTTTTCGTCCATGTATTAACTTGTCTGTTCATGTTGTATAACAATAGTAGCATTATATAATAGGTATCTATACTGTTTTCTCTTTAAAGTTTCTGTTTTACCTTTTTGCTGGATCCTTCTTTTCTTCAAGTCTATGCGTTGTGAGTTGTGATGATGTTGAGTGGATCATGGACTCTGAAGAGAGATGGTTCTCACCATTCAAAGAGAATGGTTGCCTCTATCGTTATCTCAGCGTCATCATCACCATCATCAAGAGTTTATGGAGTTCGTGTAGGTAGGCAGGAATTATAATAATAAACTTTGAAGCATTAAAAAGAGAAGTTTACTTAAAATACACTTTTATCGTGCATAATGAAAGGTAGAATGAGCCTTTCTTGAGGTTTAACATAATGCCAGCCAGGCTTATTGTGAGCATGGCTGAAAGCCCTGAGGGAGTGCTTCAATTCATCGCGTATCATCATTTAAAATCTTTAAACAATATGAAGGAGGAAGGAAATGAACACCTTGAATATCTGCATATCTATGTGCACATATGCACATGTATGAAACATGAAACTTTTTCTTTGTAGTAAAAATACTCAAAAGTTTAGACATATATCCAAGCTTGATGCATTGATTACCTTGTAAGCGGCTCACTGTTGCGTGTGTTGTTTCTCATTGAAATTGATGTAGAAAATACCCATCAATATCACGGGTATATTTTTTTCAAGTTTCATTTTTGTTCCTGGGTTGGAATGGAAAACGTCACATTGATGATGTTATATCAATGAGGTGGGACAATGTCAACGGAATGCATGAAAAACAGAAATATTGTTATAATATGACGTAAGGTTCAAGTTCAAACTGCGTGCCAGAGAGATGACACACCTTTATTGCTATGTTCGATCTTTGATTATTATTCTAGGTATTTTAATATTCTGGCATGTGCAGGTTATAATAATGTAGGTAATTTACAATAAAAGGTAGTCTACTAATTTAAAACTGCAAACAATTTTTTATTGAATTTCATTAAAAAGTTTATGAATAGGAGAAAAGTTGCTTTTCACTGTCTGTAGTGTCATCGGTATGATTTCATCATTGCTTTTGTAGGACAATTTTGGTAGCAAAAAGGTTTAAGAAAACTTGCTAACAACATTTTTTTAGCCAAGAGCAGCTACATCTTCTCAACACAAATGATGTAAGGTTAAACTTGATATTCATGTAGTCGGACATAAATCAGCATTCTTTCCTTTTGTTTTTGTATCAAATAAATAAATAAAAAATCGCACGCGGCGATTGTATGCTCAACAGAGTATAAAATTTATTCTAGTGTGATAGAATACATAAATGCTTACTCTTTTGCCCAGTTGTACATATTTGCGTCTATTGATGTTGATTCGCAAGTACACGGCAAAGAATTGCTGAGACGGCGAATTTGGTGGTAATGCCACATGGCGTGGTGTGGCCAGAGGATTCCCTGCTCAGTTGGGGTTTCATTCATTCATTGGGGTTGTTTCCCTGAAGAATCCGCAAAAGATTAACTACAACATCAACGGTACGATCATCATGATCTTATTCCTGTTGTCTGTATGTAGCCGTGCGTAATAAAACAAGCCAGGTAAAAAAAAGTTATTGCGGTACGTTGTGTGAATTAACAACGGCATCCGAACCCAATTGTCCGCATTATGCTTAGAACATTCACAAAAGATGATCAAAAGCACACACCGAAAAATGATAATCTTCTATATGAACAAATGGTAATAATGGGTATATGGATGTTATTTGTGTGCAAGTGTAAAATTTATTGTTAGCTAATGAACGGGTTGCCTTACTTGCTACAATAGAATATATTAATTTAATATACGAAACGTAGAAAGAACGCGTAGAGTCCCTTCGTACCAAAGTTTTCCTCGTATATTTAGGTAATTAAAATAAGAACATAATTTTTACTGCCAGAGTATTTTTTGTGAGTACAACTCTACTGCTATATACCATTTAGTCTGAAGTCAACATAAATATAAAAGTTGTAAGTCATAATAATAATAAGTTTTAAGCAAGTGAATTATCATTTCCCGTTTACTTTCTTTACACCAGTTAAACAAAAATAATCTCACTTCCTCTAAACTTTTCATTTTTTATTTAAAAAAACAAAAATTTTCGCTCATCATCAGCACAGCAGTACCTACTCTGCTAGCTCATCAATATTCCCTTTGAGTTTGCTCTACACACTGGGGTTTCTGAAAGTGATTAACTCAGCTTCTTTCTCTCGGAATTTACATTAAATTGTCAAAAAATAAGCGAGAGAGGAGCGATGAACAGAAAACATAAAATGCAGGCATAATAATAATGCATATCATTAAGAGATTTTCATAAGTACCTTCATCATTATAAAATGTGGAACGTTAGAAAATCACATATATAGCCCACCCTCACGTTACTTGAAGAAATTACGCAGAAATGAAGAACCCGTCATCATATCCGCATTTGACGATTTCTGAGACAATAACCTGAAAATTTGTCCCGCTAATTCACTCAAGATGACTATTACACTCATGTACTCTACTACGTGTCATTTCTTACCTATGGCTTTTCTGTGTAATAAAAATGCTTATCTTTGTGAAAAAAAGACATTTTCCTCCACCAGTCAAGAATACTCCCGGAGCGCTTGTCATATTTTATAAGTTGTCGACTTTATTTAGTGTTTCGCTAAATTGTGTTACTTTATTCGCTTACAATGCAATTTTTACCCATATTAAATTTCACGTTTCTGTCATGGCTGACGTTAAATGTAATAGGCATCAACTTTATAAGCCTTTAAAGCGTTGCCAACTAGCATGATATAGAAGAACATGAGAATGTCTCTCTAGAAATGTGTTTGTTTATTGACTTTGTTTTGGAGTACCACGTTGTTGGATATAGCTCGTAGCTTCTTAATTTTTCAAGACGCTGTATGATATTTATTCTCCTTGATACAAAATTGATGATGAGATAGCAGTTAAAAAGACAGTTTAACATTAAAAGCAGAAAATATTCCTGATTTTCTTATTGTTGTATAGTTTTTGAACTATCCATGTTTGAAACTACTTGAAAGGAAATTCATCGCGCATGTTCAAGTAGCGCATTCCATTGCATTCAAGAAATTTTTAAAGATTTTTCTTTCTTATTTGTCCGTCGGTCAGTCAAGGATGTACATCACTTACAATTCAAAAGTCACAACAACAGCAACGTTCATAAAATGATGGCTATCATATTATGTGTTTTTATCATGCCACGTATCACACTTTGTTCAGTTCTGGCAGTGTGCATACCTTTTCAAAATCCGTCTATTCATAACTCGGATCCTGTTCACAAATTACAGGGTTTCTGTTAAACAACAACGGAGGAATAAATAGCATACACACGATTAGTGTGGAGTCTTCTTATTTTCATGCGTTATTTTTTATGTTTTATATAATGTTTTTTAAGTTTAACTAGAAAGAAGAAAAATAATAGAGCACGGCTGGTAATAACTCTTGTTGAATAAATAGCCTGATCTTTGTTAATGGATATTCTCCATGCTTTCTTGTTCTTGCATGGAATCGAATTTCTTGGCTTTTTACATGCAGCTATTATGAACCGAGTAGAGTTATAGTGTAGGTAGATTATGCATTATGCATTTTATACATGCAATGTGTAGCAAGTAAATATTTTACAACAATGCATGCATAGTGGAAGTAACATGAAATGGCTTCATCAGATTGTACTGTACCTGTTATATAACATGTTGATTTCCTCGTGAAGTAACTAAAATGTCGATTTTACATTCTATAATATTTTTATTTCAAAGTCAATGACTGTAGTCGTAAAGTAATTTGCTGATAATTTAACTTCAATTGCATTGTCCTTGTCATGGGTAAGTTTTATATTTAAGGGTTCGTTTGTAGTTATTTTTCGAAGAAATAACAAAAAGTTTATTATGGGTCACTCTTGTTTTCAAAGATTCTTCATTGAGTTTCAGATGAAATTCATGATTGTGCGGTTCATTGCCGAAAAAATATGACTTTTGATGAATTTTCAATGCTAAATTTTGTGAATATTAGACAAGAATAAATTGGTCAATCAAAAGACAATTTTCATTTCTCTAAAAGCAGTTTTGTATTTTATTATCCACACTTAACAATATCACGATTATCCGTAATACATCGTCTCCCGGATATATGGATTTACGATTTTTTAACGCGTAATTTGACTGCGCCTTTCCTCACACCACTTACCGTATATTTTGCGCAAACATTTTTGTTACAAACTATTTGTCGTATTTCTTACTGTACATAATAATATGCACTGTACAACGTACATTTGCAAATTAGTACATATTACAAACATTTTTTGCATTTTTCTGTAAAGAAATGAAACATTTACACATTAATGTATTTATATCCATTTATGTACCGATTATTACAAGATTCCATTTACACAACCGTACTGAATACACATTTTTATTTTTAGGAGTACATAATAATATATGCATTTTACAGTTACAAATTATCTAATGCGCGTCGCATATACTTTTTGCGACCTATAAAAACATCTTAAACATTCTTTATTTTTTGTATTATTTGCCGTGCAAATTTTATAACCTATATGCTTTCCTTCAGGTGTAATAGTTTTGTATTGTAAATTTTTATCTTTTCATTTTATTATTTTTCTTCATCTCTGGAACATTTATTTTATACTTTACACTCTCATCATCAAACATACTGGAAAAGGAAAACAAAGTTGTACCAAACACCATGAAAGAAGGAAAACAGTTTTTTGTGTTCTATCTAAATATTTCTTATAACGAATCAAAAGAAAAACATAAAATATCCACAAGGAGCCGTACTCACAACCATATTAGCATTGCCATTATAACAATTCAAACAAACATTTTACAAAAATCATTATTTTATAAAATCATACGCTACAAATCAGTAGATTCTTGCACAAAAATACATACAACGAAGGTACTATATATGAGGTTTCCTGCGACCAACATATTTCCTCAAATCTATTATATAGCAAAGAAATAACGAAAACAAAAAAAGATAACAATAGTTAACAAAAGTTTTTAGAAATGACTAATAGGTTGTAGGAAGTTATCGACAAAATCGACTGTATTTATAAAAGCTACTTAAAGTACTTTTTTTAAATCACAATATTTCAAGCACTATAACTGTACAATGATTTCAATGTCTGAACCAAAGGAGGAAAATCAGTAATTAAAAAAACGACTCCTTGATCAAGTACTGCTACACAAACAATGTAAAACAGTCAAGCATCCAGCGCTGACAAATAAATGCATGCGTACTCTTAAAACTATGTATGCCTATTATATCATGAATCACAATTAATATTCCCTTAATTTAACAACTATTAAGGTACTGTTCATTGTTATGACACATGTGTTTAAACTTACATCTATACAATATTCTATACGTTCTCTATGAAAAAGTACAACTACTAGGAAATATATGTACAAAGTAATTACTAATTATTCGTTACCGTCAACCGTAATTTATAGAAAAATGACACCGTTGTACACGAGGTTTTACTATTTTTTCTTATCATTGTGAGACTAGGTGCACGAAAGAGCCATCATTGGAAAATGCAAATAAAATGTAAAATGCCATTAAAAAGAAAGTTGAATGAATGAATATATAAGGTAGGTTTGTCCATTGGTGTATGGCTGTAGTTTTGGAGAGTTTTTCCATTCTTTCCATTCATTCCACACGCAAGATTCACTGGTATATTCTGGTTCTACTCTTATAAAAAATTCATCCTCATTTTATCAGTCAGTCATTAAATGCTTACTTAAGTGCACGCAGCCTAGCCATTATAACTGTTTATTCTGGTGAAATTAAACGTTTTCGAAATTACTATAAAGTAGTTTTGTAACAATTGTACATAATATATGGACTATGCTCGTCTCCAGCACGGTTATTTTAAATGTTCATATAGGAATATTAAAGTAAAGATTACAGGATTTAACGATATTGTACACATATTCGTGTGACTTTCTCTGTTGCATTTCTCGCTTTGTGTATTTCATTTTATCAAATAAATGACTATTTGTGTAGTTTAATGTTCATATGTTTTTACAATTCGCGATTTATTTAAGTGTCCTAAACATTGAATTCATTTAAGGCTTCAGTCGACGAAAACCAGCTCCTTCAGATCCTAGCCTTAGCTCTTCATATAGCGTTGGAGGAACTTCAGTCTCTGGCCTAGGGGTGTGGAGGGTCTCTGTGTGCCAGCCGTTACCAACGCCATTACTAACGCTCGGCACAGAGCCATTCCCATTCATCATTGGAATGTCTCCATTTGACGTAGTGGTTGTATGACCACTGGCAGCATCAGGATTTGTTTCTCTGATGTAGGATGGATTCTCAAATGCAATAGCACCAGGAGGCTTGGTCCCGAACTGACGCTTGCGAATGAACCAAACTGCTCCAACAGTGACTCCCACCAATATGAATACAAGGAACGCAATCCCGATACCCATACCTGCATGAGATCCTTCAGCTTCATTTCATTGTTTTAAGTAAGAAAACACAAAAAAACACAAAGTTGCAAAATAAAAGAAAATCATAAAGAAGCAAAAAATAAAAAAAGATTATAGAGATTGATTTAATGACTATTACCGGTACTTGCTGATGATATGAGATTGTCTTCAGTAATAAAGACAATTGGATCTGTGAGCGTGGAAGTGCCATGAGAATTTCCTGCCTTCACCACAGCTTCATATTTGACACCTGGTTTCAGATTGCTGATTTTAGCACTTGTTGCTTGCGTATCGAGACGTTGCGACAATTTCTGTCCAACTGGTCTCCAGAAGACCCTATATACATGAAATATATAATAATATAATACATAATATGCACCTAATTTTGATTGTCTTGTAAACCATCAAACCTGTAAGAAGAGGCTGCATGCGGATTGATTACTGGAGAATCCCATGAGATCATAATTTCAGTTTCTGACAATATTTGCACCCTTAACCGTTGTGGTGGTCCTGGTAGTTTATCTGAAAGCAATTCATAATCTGAGTTTCTGCTATATCGCTTTCCTCGAAACAATATAGCAAATTATTGCCAGCTCACCTCTATTTTCCTTGAAGCAGTTGAAAATAACTTTCGAGTTTTGGAGCACACAAAGTTCGGAATTTTGAGATACTGGGTTCCCCTCGGCACCAATCCAAGCATCGTCTCGGTACGCCCCAGCTGGAGCAACATGCTCTATGATCCCTTGAATCTGCGCGAAAATTTCAAAAAAAAATTCGAAGATTTTCAAAAAAGTTTCGAAAAAAATCTTTTAAATTGGAAGTTGCATGCCATTCGAAGTCAGCAATTTAAATCTAAGAAACATTTTACCTGCGGAATCAATGCAGTGCGGACTAACTTTCTCCCTGATGCAGCATTCTGTGATATTTCCGCTCATATCCTAATAACAGGTAGTGTAAGTAAAAATGTACATTAGGCTTTCCACGAGTCGGTAATTCGGAAGGTGTAAGAAACATCTTCCTCTCCTTTCAGATGATATACTCAATAATATGGGTATGGAACTGAACAAACCTGAATATCCCTTGTCTGAAGGGAGAATGTTTTCACAGTCTCTCCGATAGCATTCTCTGCATGACATGAGTAATTGCCAACATCTTGACTGGTAACCTTTTGTATCCTCAGTACATACCGGTATCGGCTGGACTGCTGCTTAATGTGCACGTGGGGAAAATACCAATGAGCGTCATTATAACAATGTTATAGGCTTTGTAGGTATAACTTTCATACTTTCTCTGGTGTTTTAACCAACAGTGTGTACACACATTATCTATAGACTCAGGTATATGCAAATAATATTACCTCCAAGGACGTCACCGCATCATCATGTTCAATACGATAATTTCCTCCGTTCACAATGGGTATTCTGTCTTGAGAATTTTTCCAAAACATCACCTTGGGTTCTGGATGTGCTGTAACAATGCATTCAATGCTGGCAGAATCTCCCTCAGATGCAAAATTAATTTCGGATCCGGTCACGCTTGGAGCATCTGTGAGTCATTAAATAACGCATTTATTAGAATTAGAACAAATGAGCTTTCCCGGATCTTTTCATCAAGACATGCCAGTAGGTATTACATGGAGCAGCCCTACGGCATAGTTAGCTAGACTCCGCTCTTCACAACCGTACATTTCAACCTGAGCCATTCTGGTTTTCACCAGACTGTGAAAGAGAGCGAGGAAGGTAGTACAAAGTACAAAAGATCTTTCGCTTCACTTATACAATACATAATATACAAATTCTGCTTGAGTTGATGGGATTTTCATGCAAATATTCTCGGAAACCGTACAGTGAAAAGAAAGATATACATATATTTCCCACTACTACGCATTATATATTAAAAGTGTCGATCCTATATGTATAGTAGCTGACGTACGTTTATTTATTAAATCGCCATCTCATATTCCCCCAAATGTAACATAACACTACACACTCACTAACTAAATATACAACTCTTTCACTTTTTGTGCCTTTTGCAAGTATTTTGGATGAAATATTACCTACCTTTAGAGCTCTACTTTTGCTTGGATAGTATAGCAATTCTAATCAAAACATTTCGCTTACGTTTATATATTTTCGTATCAACTTACGCGAAACTTGTATTCTTCTTGCAGACTGCATTGGCGTGCCGTATCCATTGTCAGCATAACATGACACAATGTCCATTTCCCTTGTAATGTTCTCCACCACTTGTGTCAAATGTCGGTTTTTCTGTTGCTTTATTAGCTTTCCATTAATGTACAGTGAGATAGTTGGGGTTGGATCTCCAAGTGCGACACAAACCACGGTCATGGTACGTCCTTCCACAAGTAAGTTCATTGGTTGAATTCTTGGCGGCTGTGGAATGGAAGGAATGAAATGAGCACGGAACATTAAACTTCATTTGTTTTCATTAGTGAAAGTTCTGTAGAACGGGACGGCAAACCGAACTACAGCACCACACGAACCAGAACCAGAGTAGCATACAGTTTTCATTATTCATTTAAAATGGTTCAAAATAAATCCGATGACAAATGTCCTTTATCAGCAGTGCATGCACCACAACAAGCAGTACAGGCAAACTCAAAGAACCTTACTTCAACGAATGGAGAGTGTGCAGGATCTGTCCATGCAATTAGAGTTTCAGATGCTTCCGACTCGCCCTTATCATTGGACGCTGTGACGTAAACAATGTATTGCGAGTTTGGACGGAGACTGTCCAGTGTTACTGAATTGACTACAGTCTCGTTTTTAGTAAAGTTTTGCTCCTTTACGCCCTTTGAATAGATCCTGAAATTGGGTGAAAACAACAAGACGTTACACATTTTGTGGACCAGGTATAATATAGTAACACAGTTTCCCACACTTTGCAAAACGAGTGTTGGCATACTTGTAAGTGATTTTGTCTGTAGGATGAGCAAAGACTGGTGGCTGCCACACTATCTGGACCCAAGTGGCGCTGTGTCCAGCAACAACAAGGCTGTGAGGTGGTGTCAGCACTCCTGCGATTTTTGTACCGTTGTATGCTATACAGACGGGAACATGAAAAACACATTTCTAACGGTTGTTTATGATAATCTCAAAGAACATGTTTCATATATACGTATTCTGTGATATTTTGAATAGATACATATTAGTATGGCATTTACATTCGCTTGTGACGTTGACTAGAATTACAGATGATGGGATGGATGATCCGTGTTCGTTTTGAGCGACAACGAAAAACCTATACACTTGACCCTTTGTTAATCCAGTAACTTCTATAGCAGTATCCGTTGTATTTAGCTGGATTTTAGAGATAAACATTTGTTAAAGCATGTACTAATATATTTTTGGGAAATGAGGGAATTCTGAGAATCCTCCATGTGCTTCCCTGGAATGCGACATGGTAAACATGTACAATTTTTTCTCTCTCACTAACCGATTTGACTTCCGCTGGTTTGTCAACCGATGAAGTTGCGGACGCAGGGGTTCTCAGTTGATAGAACACTTGGTAATTGCTTATGTTATAATTCTTGGGAGCAACCCATGAAAGTCCGACGCTTACGTCTGTCACAAGATTGGAATGGAATTCTTCGACAGGACCAGGAATTATTTCTGTCCCTAGAACAATAGAAACATATACACGGGAGTCATTCAATTAAGTATAAAGAAACAAGTCAATTACTTCAAGCCCTCGTGTAATCTATAGTAGACACACTGTGCATTGAAGAAGATGTTGTATCAATTTTAGGAAATATCCAAAAACTACTTTCCCTAAAGCACTGAACGTGACATTTTTCCCGGATACCGTAAATTAATTGATATTATATACCATCATCCTGACCATGTAACTCAATGAGAAAGAGAGAGAAAAATGTTAAAACAAATCGTACCTTCCTCGAAACATTGGACAATGTTTCCAATATACGGAAGACAGTTCTCTGCCATGGACAGCAAGCTGTCGGGAACACGTGCGCTACAAATATCCAAACAGTTCTCACTCACTCCTCTTCTGTTGCAACATCCTGAATGATCCCTTCCACCGGCTAAATTTTCGAAAATGTAACAAAATAGATCATCACAATCTCACTGAACATGTTTTAACGATTCCGCAAACCATCTCCCCTGCAGACTTTATAGAGTCAAATGTAATTGTAAATTTACCTGCACATCGTAGTAAATTGTGGAACTCTGATGCACATGCAAAGGCCAATGTTCGAATGTCACTCATTGAGGCGTCGTATGTGCAGAGAGGCAAACACGTCGGGTTCATTCCAACCTGGTTGAGTAGGAAAAACAAAGTTTTATTTGATTCCCCAGACGGAATTAATTAAATATTTATGACAGTAATTCCTCATGCATGCGGAAACATGTACTTCTAAATATTAAAGCAGTTGACTGCAGCGATAAAGGTAAAACATTCAAAGGAAGAAGAAAAAGTTCTGTAATGTTCCACATGTCGGGTACAAATATACCATCAAATTGGAGAGAAAAAACAAACATTTTTAGGTTGTGGTTAAGTATAGGCTGTGTGGAGCGTTGTTGTTTTATGCAGCGATTAATAATGTATCTTTTCGAATACGTACAATTGCCTGTTGCAATGTTTTCTTCTTTTTTTCATTTACTCAGTAGAACCTCAGGGGTTCAGTAGCATAGAATCTTTCATCTCTTTTGGAACTTTTTTTAAAAAAAGTTTTGGTAAAAAAATAAACAGCTTCGGTCGCCTGCTCGAGAGCTGTTTTGGCAGCTTCAATGGGCTAATAAATCAGTTGCTTCCTCAATGTTCGCCAAAGTTTATGGGAAAGCTATTTACAATTCATAAAACGCGTTTGGCAAAAGGAAATTAACAAATATATTATTTGAAATTTCAATTTTTCTTTAATAAAATTCAAATACTAGAATACATTATATACAACACGCATACGCAACAACATACTACACATGCGACAAAGTAAGTAAAATATCTGAATGTGAAAGTCAGAAAATTGCTACCTGTATTAAGGAAATTGTAACTTTTTCTCAACTTTTTTTCATATTATATGCCATGTAGTTTTGTATGTACGTCGTATTATTGTGAAGTTAGTACCTATTTATGCTCTGACATTAAGCATTTTGCTACCATTATTGTGACTAGAATTGGAAAATATAACGAATTTGAAGAGCAAATGGCTGACAACATAATAGCATGGCGAATCGTAAATGGGTTAGTTTCCTGACTCTGCTAGTTTTGTTATCAGGGAACATTATCGATGCAATAGGGAAAAATGAAAATGCTTCTGAATGTAGCCGTTCCGCGTGGCATGTTGTGTGTAGTGTATAATAAAATCAGCACTATGATGTCGTTCTGTCAGAATGAGAGAAGGGAAACTCAGGAAATGACATTCAATTTTTGCCGGAAGAGCTGGAAATAGACAACCCAAGTGGAAAAGGTATTTTCGTTCACAGTTCAGTCTTTTTTGCATGCTAAAATATTCAATCAATAGGGAAAATAATAGACGAATAACACTGTAAGATACGGAATCCTTTGTCAACTAGTAAAAAAACAGAAAATGCAGATGTTCGTTTTGCATGTCACGTTAGTATGGTGTGTGGCTTGTGAGAAAAAGTTTGAGTACGCATGAAATTATATATACGTAATGTATGTATATATCATAAGAATAGGTGGATTTAGGAAAGAGGCAAAAGGGAGCAAAGTGAAAGTGCTTTTTTTCTTACAGCAACGCAGCAGGCTGTCTCGTTATAATTGTCAACCGCTGCTTCCAATAGTGACGTCTCTTGGGACACGCTTGCCGTCCCGAAAACAACTCTTTGAGATGGTTGACTCACACCGTGCTCGTTTACCGCTTCTACGTACACCTGAAACAAATAATAATAGTTTGAGAACTGGCAAAAAAACGCGAGGAAAATCAGTTACATTTTTTGAGCACACTCTCTCTGCGTTAGCTGCTTATCAAGCAGAAAAGCTTATCAAAATTAAGACATTGTCGCTGTCAAATTATTTGTACTATTGCTGGATGAGGAAATGAAAGGCATCTCGAAGGGCATTATTAAACACATAAACGCGTCCAAAATTCTTTGGGAATACTTATTGTATATCAAAACCTGACTTGGATATGTATTAAATAAATATTCTCATGAAATGTAGGTATATTTTTAGTAAAAAACATATAACGTGCTCATGACGTAGACATTATAGAGATGCCCTTTCATCACTGTCAAACTTTCTCCAGAGAAAAATATTATTCTATGGAATATTTCCCGAACGTACACCAAAAAGAAATGAAATAAGACCGGACAAGTGTGTTGCATGAAGATGTATACAACAGGTATGTATTCCTGTTATTACGCTAAAGTGAATACATATACATGACGAAAAAGCGGAGAAATGAAACTAAATACCACTCTGGGGACTGAAAAAAGTGAACATATGAATAAATAAAAAATGCGGCATTTTTTGACGAGCTACTCCTTTACGGGCTTAACAATTTAGACATTTTTCCTACATTTCTTTCATGATGTTCACTCTGTTGAAAATTAGAACCTTTTTCAATGAATCCTTTTAGCCATTAGCCATAAAAATGTTGCATGTTGTAGGACAGGGACATGATACTAAAACATCCTGAAGGGACTCAATCTTATTTCATCATCCTATCTTTTATACCTTCAGCAATGGGTTCAACTTTCTACAAGAAAACGAGTCTAAAAATTGCAGGTACTATAAAGAATAGGATCGTGCATCTTTTGGAAATAGAAACCAACTCGTATAACAACAGCAGTTTACTGGGAAAACGAGCCCAGATGGTACACTCCACATTATCTTTTATTTTCAGTCAGAGGACGATGATTTTACTGGAAAGAATATGGACATTGATGTAGATAAAGTAGCAAAAGTCGTCTAGTAAGTTTGTTGTAAAAATATAAATAATACCCATTCTCTTTTTTAAGAAAGCACATAATTCTGCAAATTGGATCAGACACTGCCTATCCAGAAATATTCACAGTACAACAGTGAAAGTAGATATATGTGTGTATTTTAGGGTTATAAATAGTTATAATTGCTACCGCTGAGTTCTAAAAGTTTATTTGCTAAAAGACTGCGGTCACGGAACAATGAACCGAGTAAAGTACAATTAACATTGGAAATGGTAATTACAAGATTATGAGAACGGAATCTCCTTTAGATTATCTAAATTCACTGTTATCACAGTGTATGCACTCAACTACATAATATATATTTTCAAGCGTCATTTACCTCATATTCTGCGTTGGAATACAAATTCTCCAGGATATACGGTGGGTGGACGGCTTCCACGTGGCTGTACACATTCTCATACGTCGACAATGGTCGGTAGTTCACAAGGTAGCCAGTTACTGTTTCGTTCAATTTTGATGGTGGAGACCAGTGGATTATGGCAAAGTCCTCTTCCACGTTAGATACACGAAGTTGTCGGGGAGCCGATGATAGAACACCGTATCCTTCCATCAAGCAATTTGAATACTCGCCCATGTACCGCAGACATCTAAAGAGTGAAATACAAATAATGAGGTAATTTTAATGTGGATTCATTACACGATATCATCTTCTATACTTTTTGCTTTCCTTTCATTTTCATTGGTACACGGATGAAAAGATTTTGAGTAGGGACATGAAATGAAATTCTACTGAATGAATATTATGAAGCATTGAGGCAATACATTACTCGCTCATAAATGCAATGCACAAACGAAATAACGCTGTGGGCAGATACTGAAAATGATATTTTTAATTTTGTTGGAACAAAGCCATACAGTATTTTATTTCTGTGAATCTGCAAGTACGCAATTATAATGTAACTTTTGTTATATAAAAAATCTCAACTCCTTTTAATTTACCTTGCATCCATCAGATACAAACAAATATCCCATATATTTATGTACATGAAATACAGAATAAGGCTCATTCTCCTATACTAAATAGCTATTATATAAAATGAATATCCTTTCCCGTCACAAAAAATATATATATAAAAAAAGAAATAAACATTCATTGTTTGTTTGTGGCATTGTGCTTCTGTGATACTTGTAGTTAATCAAACCCCGTCCGCGTGCTCGTAATAACTATCAAAGGCACACACCATGCATACACACCATGTAATACACATTAATAAGAAAAAGATCAAAGGATATTTTGACAGCGCAGGCAACATGGTTTACATTGAAAACATCACGTTGAAAGTAAACGACCTGAACTTGGACATTCTGAGTCTGAATGCAGACAAATTATCCAAAAAACTGAGCACCTGTGCTGTACACATTTTAGTTGGTAAACAACTGGGTTATGGTGCTGCGGAAAAAATATGTATGTTACACTGTAAAATTAAGTAACAGACTTGTTCAGTTACGAAGCATTTGGTGTATCTCACACTCCATCTCAAGCGATCTCGCGTGGAGAAAGTGTGTCATATGTTTCAACAATTTTTTCTGAATCTGCATTGCTATACCTTCTTCATGTTTACCTACCAAACTGACGGTGAATCCTTATTTTTCGTACTCTACCTTCAGTTATGAGAAAGAATATCTGCTTTTTTTCTTGTATACAAGCTGTATGCGTATTCACTCATTTGGGCATAAGCATAAATGGAGAAAGCGGGTGAAAAACTGCAGAGAAAAGAAGCAGATGAATGTTCCACATTTTTCAAGGGCCTTGCTTTTGTTGCCTACTCAAGGAAATTTAATCACTGTCAGCGAAGAGAGCACGATCAGGATGTCTACTGTAAAGTTGTAATAATGCATTATATGTTGTACATTTCATGTATATAAGCTGTATATAATTAACGAAGAGCATCCGGGAGAAAGTTTTTTCTCTCATTATATTGCTATTAAGTTTGTTTCACAATGCCGTCCTCGAAATAAAGTATAGTATATTCAAGATTCAACGCCCACCCAACATTTGTAATAATGAGCCTTTCGTTTGTGTTTGATCAATATTGTGAAAAAAATATATAATATTTTATTTTTTATTATAAGTCAGGAGAAAGTGGATGTATAGGTAAAGTGTTGTGTGAACAGCGTCATGAGCACAGGGTATGAAAGTTTTACTGGGAAACTTTTACCGTCGTCACTAAACTGATTTTCCATTGAATCTATAATGAGCCAATAAAGTAATGACGGTCATTGTAGGCATGTATATTGGCTATTGACCCATATCATGGAAAACAAATTATTGACAGAAACGCCGACAATAATCGCTTCCTATATTTAAATTCATCCAAGCAAACTGGTCTCTAAAAGTACTAAATTCCATGCCCATAGATTACTCTAATGAACAAAGGCTCACAAAACCTTCTTGTACATCTTTATGTAAAGTGATGAAATGAAATACTCTTAACTAGAAATGCGTAAATAACCATTTGGTCTTGTTTTATAAGCGCCTTGTTTTGTTTTCGAAAATAATTTTGCACTTTAATAAGTTTTCCATGTTTTTGCCCTCCATATTTTCTCCTTTCCTCCTCATCAACAAAATAATTATCTTGGCAAATGAAGTGGCTTTTGATCTTTTCCTACCTCATCATAGGCCTAAAGAACAAAAGAGGTGCAGACGTCTACAGAAACTCCAAATGAGTGAGTCTAGTAATGCTTGATTTATTACATCATATATATTATATAGTATAGGTTAACTTTAATTAAAAGACGCTTCTGAAATCTATTTACTACAAATAATAAAAGCTCAGCCGATATGATATGATATTTGTTTAAAATTGTACAGCATAAAATAATGACGGATAGAGACATCTCGGGAAAAGGTGAATACATGGACTGCGCACATGTACATATCTAATACCTACCAAAACAGAATTTTCCACTCTACTCTCAAAAAGATTATGGCTTCAGCAGACATTTCGCAAGAACTAATCAATAATTGCTCGTTGAGTGTAAAAAATTCACTACTTTCTCCGTACATTATCGTAAATTGGTGGAACAGTGAAAGCATCACTTTATACTTAGGCTTTATTTGCGTAAAAAGTACTTGCTGCAAACACATTTAGTCCATATTTGACCATTAAAATTTCATTGCAACGCCTTGTCGAAGTGACCTACTTTCACTTTCTTCCTTTCTCTCATAATGTCATTTTGAACGTATCAAATTAATGCAAGGAAAGCCCAAAATGGTTTTTGATGTTATCACCACTCACCACGCTGTCATCACTCTATCGATGCTTTTCTACTAAAGGTGAGATTTATAATAATAGCACTGTGTGATGGGCAAGTGACGGTGAAGGGATGGTTGTAGAGTTGCAGGATTTTTCCTGGATTTAAAAAGTACTTTAGTGTTCTATCAACCGTTAACGTGAACATGAGCATCGAATTCATTAGCACATGAATACATACTCCTTACACATCATGTTTTCGTATAACGACCTATGCAACGACGATTCCTGTTTTTCTGTGTATTTCTTTTCCGCTGATGCCGGAAAATTACTAAATCCTTGGGAATGTCACCATCTGAGCTTTAAGAAGAAACATGTAAAACACATTTCCTCATACTTTACGAGCTCTCGTCCGCATATACATTCAGTGTACTGTAAACTATTTCATAAAATATGCTTATTTGAAGATGCGCTCTAATGTAACTTAAGCGTGTTTGAGATTATAAACTACCTTCACAGTAGTGCAGCATTTTCTAAAACACTTGCTTCTCATTTCAAAGATTTGTTTAACGTTCTTATAATGCGTATGTCATCCAAAGGGCGAAATGAATCAGATTAGCAGTTTCTCTGCATTCGTGATTTATACATTTCATCAACACTGGAAATGATGACGCAAGAAAATTCAGACTTGGGCTGAGCAGCAATGCAAGGGGAGTTCTTTAATTATAAAAGATTCCGCTTTCAGGTTGTAATGCTTAATCCGGCTGGAAAGTTAAAAGTGCAGTTTAGCCAGCTTATGATATTAACTACCGAGAAATTAGTGCACTGCTTTCTGCATCGCTTGGTCGGTTCAAGAATGTGGTTTCCATTTTCCCTTTGCATTAACTTATATCGTAAGAGCAATAATTGTTATTGTTTCTTTCTACTGCAGTTTGAAGATTACCTTTAGTAGAAATATATTAGTGATTGATAATCACAAAAACCAGCATAGTAATTCCCAAATTATGACCATTTTGTTGTGCGTATGATAAAAGCGTGCTGAATGTACAATGATATCAACTCTGAAGGAAAGAAGGGGATGAGACTCTAGTTAAATATGGGAATTTGTTTGCTCATATATAGCAAAAGAAATACATATTTCCGTTTATATGGGCAGATGGATATATTTGCTTTCATAAAGTGTGTAGTGCAGCTGCACATACGTACTTTTCATTTCATCCTAAACAAATACATTCATAACACTAGGGTATACTCACTTGAAATAGTGATAATCCAGCTTGGTTATGTTTCCAGTACAAAGATCATAACATGGTGCAGGGATCCCTCGAGCCCGACAACAAGGACTGTGATCCTTGCCATCTGCAAGACAACTGAACACTTCTGGTGTCCACGGGGCACAAATCATCAGATCTGGAATTTCCACTTGAGTCGCCAATTTTGGATCACATAGTTTGGACACGCACCTGCAACACACCAAACATCAGGAAACAATGTAAGAACAAAAATATAGAAACAAAAATGCTTGCTTTGCTGTATCAAAATAAAACGTGGCACACAAACTAAAACATTTCCAGAGAAAACCTAGGGATTCCAAAGATGTATATTTCTTGATAGTAGGCGGGAGAAAGAGGAAAAGAGATTTTAGGCTTTGCTTCCAGAGACAAAAAGATGGTAAATAGTAAATTGACTCGGGTTCTTCGATCCAACTCTCATCAGTAGTTACATACCTTGCCGTATCGGTACGTTCCTAAATAGCTTTCCATTTCGAAAAGAAAGTCATCTTGGCCTATTACAGCTACCGAACGGTAACTATCTTAAAACTAAATTATATGGAAAAAGGACTATCGTATATGCATACTTAAACCTGGAACAAGACTTACATATTTTGCCAGCAATCATTTTAAATGAATATAAATACCGACATCGCTGAGTTATATTATCTCATTAAGAGGATAACTTCACATTTACTTATTATAGCAAACCATACGTGTAAATACTGTATCCCTGCTAATATACCTATTCTAGACACTTTATTACACAAAAAAACTCATTCTTAAGGATAAATAAGCTTGCAGCTGCCTCATTCGCCCCTGTTGTCTCGCTCCACTCGCTTCTTATGCGACTTAAAACGTTCCTTTATTATTCATTTCTTGAGCAGTCCCAGTCCAGTGTCATTCCATTGTATAAAATGATTGTATTCTGCTGCTTGCAATATACTCGTTTTCATTAGACTCCAATACGGAAACACACACAATATCAGAATGATACTTTCTCTTTTGTATTCTATATGGCGTATAAATATGTATGGTATGTATAGTCCTTCCTGCGTAGTAAATAAGTGAACGTTTGTTGACATAAATTGCTTTCGCTTTCATCCCAAAAACATAGTGTCAAAACTTGATCTGAATTTTAATTGTGAATTTCTCATAAAATCATCGAGTGAGTAAAACGAGGCTAGTAATAATAATAAATGGATTGTGAGAGTTAACGTATTTTTGGAGTATAAGCAGAAAGCAATGTTCGTTTCGTAGTAGTTGAATATACGTCATTTGAAATAAAATGGAATCGGTTTTGTAGAAAATAAGCCAACAGTCAACTCACATAAAGCCTAACTATAGTAGATCCTGTTCGACTTGGGAACATTTTCATCATGTTTCATGTAGCCCATATTTAAGTGGAAGAGAAAAGAGAGTCGTGTTTTCTCTGTCTCTTGCCTTCTCTCTTTCTCTCACTCTGTAGGTGGGATACACTCACACACAAAACATATAATTCACGTAAAGAGATGACAGGAAACCGGAAAAGTATAATCGTTTACAGTTCTTTATTACCATTATCAATGAAAAACTTACGATTCGGTATTGACCCCCTTGGTAATGCAGCATGATTTAATATCCGGGATTTTTGGTGGCTCCTTTGGCTGAGGACGCACGATTCCAGGGGCGAGAGTTAGTGTTCTCACACGGTTAGATGGTAGGGAGCGTCCATGGATATTAAAAGCTGTCACTGAGATCTCATACATTGTAAATGGTTGCAGCTGGGCCAGTAATGTCGTGGTCACATCCCCGTGAACCTATGTGGAAAATAAAATAAAAATACAAATGTATATACTTACAAAAGTACCTATTTTCGATTAATGCTAACAAAACTTTATCTTATAGGCATTGGCTAAGAAATTTCACTTTTGTCTGTTAAAATACTGACATATTCTTTTGAGTTTACCCACAGGTATATCCATATTCCTAGAAACATAAAAAACTAAAAAAGATAAACATGTTGTTTTCTTATTTCTACATGAGTTGAGAGATTTTTTTGGAGATATGCTATTTTACTGCCCGCCTCTTCCTATGAAAAAGTGGCGTCCGGACAGGACTTTGTTAAAACTCAAGACACTACATATTACCTACATGTATGTGGGTAGTGGGTATGCCTTTTAGTATTCACTTTGAAAATGCCTCCAAATGCACATAATATTTATAGCCAATAGCATTAAACTGCATATTATGCCATTTACTGAGGAAAATTGCCTTCGTATATGTATTGCCGTGAAAGAACGTATGAATGTGTGTGTGTGAAGAACCGCCAATATAGACATTGACAGGCAAAAGATCTATCCTAATTGCATCATGTCACGTCACATCTGCCTGGATTACAGTTGATCAGATGGAAAGCTGACTAGGGAAAGCGGAGGTGTGTAGATTGATGTACATAATATTTATGTACTTCCTATATACCTCTCCGAAAAGTTAAAATGTAGTCAAATCCAGTCGCAGTGAAATGGAGGAAGTGAAAAGCACAACAACCAACACGGAAAATAGAGGAAGCATGAGGAGGAGAGGAGAGAAGTAGCTTAAAGTCTTTAAGCCTTGTCAATCCCACCTAACTTTATGGAAAAACAAGTGAGCCCAGAGGAGAATCCAGCAACTGAAAATTTCTACGCATTAGTATAGGTATATAATACGAGCGTACAAATCACTGCTATGTACAAACTCTTGTTAGAGCGTTAGTCGAAGATGTATGTGCACAACGCATTATATTCATTCATGCATACTTATGAAACCAGATAGGTAGACAGGAACAGTGAAAGGCATGCATACATATGACAGGCTTTCACTACCACTTTTAAATACGACGGACGTTTTACATGAATGGAGATAGATAATGGTGTAATGCTCGTTTGACTTCCTGCAAAAATGCACAGTCTTTCTTTGCTTCTTATAATAGTAATATAATGTGCCGGCTTGTTATGGGAAAATAAGGCACATACAAATATGTTGTGTGTGTGTGTGTGCTTTCAATTCTGACTTTTTTCTTGGCCCAACTACGTATATAATATTTAAGCACACAAGTGAAAGTCTCAAGTGAAAAATTACTTGAAAACTAACTGGCAAGACACCAACCAGCTAACCAGACAGAAACAGAGAGTAGTCAGCCTAGAAACAGGATAGGGGAGAACACGAGGAAAATCTTCCCCTTTTTCTCCTTCCATTATTCCTCTCCTTATAGCTAACCAATTTGAACATTTTCAAGATTGATAAAGATGTATAGGAAGGCAAACAGTGTGCGAAGAACTACCCAACCAAAATGCTTAAGCTCACAAAAAACAGATATTTACAGCTTTTTGTTTTTTTCTCTCTCGAGCTTATTAACAAAGTATCCTTGTTTCCTTTGCTGTAATGTATCAGAGGAAAATTAAGTGCAATAATAGGCGACGGAAATTCAACAAATGCATCAAGTGCATACAAACACGTCCTCAGAAAGAGAAATTAATCGAGAAATATCCATAAAAAACCGTCTGTTCACTTTGTATTAAAGCACGTTAGAAAAAAAACTATTCATCGTTTCTGCTTAAACAGCAAGCTTGCTTTAACCATTTATATACAATTCAGTTTGGTGGTGGGTCTAAAACAATGTCGCATTTGTTCTCCTTTGAATTCCCATGTCGGGTTTAATGATTATGTTGCACTCAAAAATTATTCTGAAATGATGATTATTATTACTATTGTTATATCGCAGTAGTATTTATGTATGGCTCTATTGCTGCCTTCCGCATTCCATACACAATGGAATGTACTAGATACGCAGTGCCTGATTGCATCCTCTTCGTTTCTCCACTCATTCTTTCAACTGTATTACTGCTTTCAAAGCGGGATTCTCTGGCATTCATTTCATTTACAACTACACGACGATTCCGTGCAGCTTCCAGACAGAGATCCTTTTCCTGATTACAAGGCGTTCGAGAGAAAACCTTTTCCTCCCATCCAGCTGAGACTTTTTGTAATCATCAAAATCATCATCAGTAGTGTCGTCGTCAGTTTTGGTAGCAAACTAGCTACCACTACAGAGTGTTCTCTTAAAAAAAAGAACAAGTGTTCTACAGCAACGGTAATAGTAGCCATAAGTAGTGCTGCGTGTAGAATGCTGTCTTTGGCTTTTCCTTTCATTTACTCAAGAAAGAAATAAGGTTGTTGTAGCTGATGATGACATTGGAACAACGGTAGTAACAGTAACGCAACGCAGGGAATGTAGCTTAAACAGTAATGGTTAGGTACACATCATATTCTTTATGCCATCATACTAATAGATGAAACCTCCTCTCTTTTACACAGCCTTGCTGCATGTAAGTGCGTAGTTGTTCAAGTCTTTTTTAAGAAACAAGCAGGCGATCGTAAGGATGTGACACTTGAACAGATTTGCATTGAACGAGAACTCCGACTCTCTTTTTTCTTACGTGCCTCAGCTTCCATTTTATTCAAGAATATTTTCTGTAACCTCTCCATTGCTATTAAGCCTTTCATCTTGTATTGGTTCAGTGTGTTGCGCAACACTTTTTCCCGTCGCAACCTACTGACTTTCATTCCCCACTTGCTTCCAATCGCTATTCATCACATGTCTTGCATCATTATTCACTGACTGCTAGGTACAGTCCCGGCTGAAGTGTAGACTCAAAAGCAGCAACAAACCTGCTAACGACCATTTCTGCACGGTAATAGAAAAAGTGTCGTAAGTAATGTAGTCTGCATAGAGGACGTATATGGAAAAATGAGTGGATGTGTGTGCCTAGAGCAATCATGGTTTTGGAACCTTTCACCACCTTTCTCCGCTTTGTTCACTATATTACATTGTAGACTCAAAAGCAGCAACAAACCTGCTAACGACCATTTCTGCACGGTAATAGAAAAAGTGTCGTAAGTAATGTAGTCTGCATAGAGGACGTATGGAAAAATGAGTGGATGTGTATGCCTAGAGCAATCATGGTTTTGGAACCTTTCACCACCTTTCTCCGCGTTGTTCACTATATTACAAGCTATATGCAGTAATGAAATCGCAGCATTTACAGGTGAAAGTTGTATGATATATGTGCTTAATTGTTTAATATATTGTTATATGGAATGCATGTAGGAATAGAGAATACCAAAAATAATATTAGTGCTTTGCCTTGAATAGGCTTTATAAAGAATAACCGTGCCTGCTTGTAAAATTATGTAGTCAAAATAAGAGGAGCGTGTCCAGTCAGCTTTTTATTGATCAAACCATTCTCCCATTCTTATGGCACAGTTTGCAAGTTGCAACCTTTTGTGCTTGGCTTAGAGAACACTTTCTCCTCAACGCTAAAGAAAACAACAATAGCAGAAAATATGTCTAGGTACTTCAATTTTGGAAGCGAGTGTGAAATGATGTATGCATACGTATATTCCTTTGCTATTTTTAGCTACTTCAGCAGTTTTTTTTTACCATACTGACGACACAAAAGCTTATTCTTTGAAGCATACGAACTGTGGCTAAAATAGGATCAACTAAAAAGAAAAATGAGCAGACGTAAAACGAAGATATATGGAATAGCTACACGACAACGGTGCGCACGGGGAAAATCCTTTCTTACTGTCTCGCTCTCTTGTCAAAAATTGTTTTAGATCACAACACAAACGTGCAAATGTAAAAGTGTTTATAGAGAAATGTGTTATGAGTAAATAGAAGCTATTACATGGCAATATGGGAAACTAACCGTTACAAAATAACATGGATAAAGCTATGATAATTCTCTACAAACTGTGTCTAGCCCTGTTATTATCATTCTATTATTCATAAAAAAAAGTCGTTGCTTTTGCAATAGAATACAGTAAGATGGTTTCGAAGGACACTGTAAACACATCATTTACTCATACCTTGATTTGGTGCATTTTAGCTTCCACCCTGTCCTCTGCAGAAATCTCCTGTCCGTTCTCCGTGACAAGTCCATTGTTCGAGAAATCTTTAGAATTGGCAGTTAGGGCAGCCCTGGATGTTGTGGGAGCTGCTGTTGTTCCTGTGCATGCAGGTATAAGAAAGAAAGAAGATGAATTTACTTGATTGCTTTCCATTCTTCTGCCATGTTGTATTGTATTTTGGGTTTCTGCTTTCTCCACTCGGATCCTTTATATTAATGTTATATATGTATATCAGTAATGGGAACAAGGGCTCACCTGAAGAAGAATTGTTCTCAGCTGGAGAATTAGATGTTGAAGCAGGGGCAGAGGTGGTAGACCCTCCTCCAACCCCGTAACCTAAGCCTGTGTATGGCGCATCAAAACTCCGGAGTGTGGTAATATTCACAACATACTCATGTACAGTGTGGCGGTTCTCTCGAGGGGGAGCCCAGGTCAGATTTATAGCCGTTGGGCTGACAGCCACCGCCTGTACGTTTAATGGCTGGCTTGGCAGGATCTCTACAATTTTCCCAAACGCAAACACGACGTAAGTACACATACACACATATCATGATGACCATTAAATGTTGCCTTAGAATGTCCGATAATATTACACAACTCGATCTGATGTACATAATATATTATTATAAATATAAAATGTAAGTACATATATGGGAAAGATGCATGGCTGGTGGACTGTTTGTGCTTGTGCAAAGATAATACTTCATAATAAATAAATATCATCACTCTGCCCACTACCACCACCACCGCTTTTCCTCGTCTATTTCCTATTTACTTTTGCTACAGTAAACATTTTTTGGAGAAGCATTCAATTTCACTTATTTTGGCTCGGACTTGGTCAGGGTCCTGGGAGCAGCAGCTCAGCAAACGAGAGTTTCATCACACCACAAACTCACACATCACATGTATGTGAAAGTTATTAGCACATGTATGGGAATTCCATTCTCCTTTTATTAGTTATCATTGACTGTAATAAATGCTCTTTCATATAAAACCTGATTGAGGCAAACAGGAATTCCTATTTTCTCCCAAGTGTTATTACTTAAGCACAGCTTGTGCTTTTATAATAGAACTCCCATTCTATTATTATGTATCAACAATGATATATGCAGTCCTAACCACAAAACCTTGAAATAATAATTTTATTCGTATTGATGAAAACGTATACCCTTCCACATTTGCAAATTATTATTTCAAACAAGAAAAGAATAGACATGGGTATCTGAGGAATCTCTAAATTATGCATCAATACATTTGTAGCTTTTTGTGCTTCCGATTTAGTTTCCGATTCCTTTATATCCTATTTCAATCAGCGGATATATTTTGACCATTTGAAGCATGCTGTTATTCTTATACGTTTTTTCACGCAAGTGAAAGTTCTGCCTGTTTCTACTTTTCTGAACAAATTCAATAGTTAACGTGAGTATTTACAAGTACATCAATTCTAATGTGAAATGGTAAAAAAAAGTTTGATCATTTGAGAAAACCCACATAACTGGATCTCCAAAATGATAAATATTATCTCCACATCTTGTTCTTGTAGTCCTAAAACATTAATCAAGTTAAA
Organism: Coecobrya sp. COE2; assembly: GCA_027743765.1. Taxonomy (NCBI): domain Eukaryota; kingdom Metazoa; phylum Arthropoda; class Collembola; order Entomobryomorpha; family Entomobryidae; genus Coecobrya; species Coecobrya sp. COE2. The sequence goes on along the minus strand of JAHZMV010005247.1, from coordinate 7 downwards.
ATTTGAA
>JAHZMV010005246.1:0-25264 GCA_027743765.1 Coecobrya sp. COE2 | reverse complement strand
TTTTAATTTGATATTTGAATTTGGATAGAGAAAAATCCCGCGTTATGAAAAATAGGAAACTACATATACAAAATCAATGTATTCAATTCATTTGGTATATATTGTTCTAATATTAACAGGCATGTTTCAGTAATTCCATAGCAATTATGTACATAGTGAGTTGCAATGGTGACACATGGAATTTGGTTGAAAAGTTCCACAATGTGTATCTAAGCTGTAGAGGTCACAGGTCACCTCTTTAAGTTTATGTATTGGTTTGCTTTATTTCAATAACCATTTCATTATTTGAAATCATCTTTCCAGGAACCGATAATGGTTAACCTGAAGAATGTTCAAAGTGATTTTGCAACTTCTAGGTCAAAGGTAAGAGGAACCGTAAGAGTTGCAAAAACCTCCAATGGCACACTCTGTCTCCTTTGACCTAGTGCCCTTTGTTTTGTGTCATATTGGTCCATAGTATCAAAATATATGCCCCATAATTTCAAAAATTTCACAAAATATACCTTACTTACTTTTTATTAGGAATACGATCCTGCCGGCTTGTTCACCTTGTTACCAGCCGTCTTCATTTCTTGATTCTCATTCTTCGTTAATTTGAAGTTGTATGGTTACCATTTAAATTCGTTGCTAAGTGTGCGAAGAAAATTATGTACGAAGTTTTATTTATATTGCACCTGTAGACAAAATTTCAATCGCTTAGCAACGATTTTAAATGGTAACCATACAACTTCAAATTAACGAAGAATGAGAATCAAGAAATGAAGACGGTCGGTGCAAAAAAAACCCCACCGGTATCAGTTTTTAATTTTCAAATGACACTTACAACTCAATTGCTATGGAATAACTGGTTTATTAAAGACAGTGCAATATTTTTTTCAATCATAGTTTGTAAAGGAAAACTGTCTTTGTCTTTGACAGGATGCATTATTGATGAAGTAAACAAATGAGTTAAAATTGATAAATACATACGTATGTGGAAATTCTTACGCGACGGCGTCGCCGGGATTTCATGGCTTCGATCAGGGATATTTTCGAAATTTCCGTCAGCATGGCCATTAGGGATATATTTTGCCATCAGGGATATATTTTGCCATCAGGGATATTTTCGAAATTTCCGTCAGCATGGCCATCAGGGATATATTTTGCCATCAGGGATATTTTCGAAATTTCCGTCAGCATGGCCATCAGGGATATATTTTGCCATCAGGGATATTTTTGAAATTTCCGTCAGCATGGCCATCAGGGACATTTTCGGTAAAATCAGGGACATCATCAAAATTTTACAACTTATTTATTTTTAGTGGATACGTGTCTTTAAAAATGGAGTACCTTCTGTATGAATTGATTTTGAATCTACACTTGACTTCTACAAAATCTGCTACCATGAATTTGGTGAAATAATGTGGAGCTGTTCGCAGTAAAGAGATACATCTCTATAAGAGACTGAGAAGTTGGGCTTATTTGTAGGGTAAGCTATAACGTTATGCCCCAAAAAGGGAACAACCATTTGTAAACCCAGCATTGATTTTATACATTGCGAATCCAATTCACATTTTCGCACATTGCACTCAAACAGCTTTTGTGTAATTTCGGTCAACCTGATTACGGTAAAATGATGCAGCTCATATACTCACAGCAAATTTATATCTTTCCAAATATTTACCAATGGGTAGTTTTAATATCGACCATGTGTTAACAGAGTTTGTTGATCAGTAGTAAAACTTCGGATGTGTTATTACACACGCTGTTCGATAATTTTATAATTTTTCAGATTTCCGACCCGTTAGCTTAGCATTATCGTTAGCAAAACTTACTATTTGCTATTAGTAATAGTATTATACAATGTAATGCTATTGTTCTCAACTTAATTACTACCATTTTTTATTTAAATTGGGGCGTCAATTTCTTTGCTTTTCAACTTGGTTGCGTTACACGTTACTCTTACTTGTTATATTCAGTTATTCTTTCCGTTACTCGTTACCGATACTGTTAATAACGATAATGATAACGGTCAAATTGTACCGTCGATATCCAACTCTGGTCGCACCCTAATATAGCTTTTGCAAAACAACCCAGACTTAAAATCGCTTATTTCACAAAGTCTAAAATCTGTAAGAACCCATTTAGAAAATTAAGGTTCAAACCCACAAAGCTTTGTGGGTTTAAATACTAGTTAGTATTTCTGTAAACCAAACATTATTGTAATTTTAAAGGTAAAGTTTGTAATCAATGTGTCCTTGCAATAACAGCGCAAATACAGTTTAAATTGCAACATGTACCTTGACTGCATGGCTATAGTCGAACACAAATATTGCCAGTTCGCTTCAGACAAACCTGGTTTATATAGCTTTTGCAAAACAACCAAGACTTAAAATCGCTTATTTCACAAAGTCTAAAATCTGTAAGAACCCATTTAGAAAATTAGGGTTCAAACCCACAAAGCAAAATTGCTTTGTGGGTTTGAATACTAGTTAGTATTTCTGTAAACCAAACATTATTTTCATTTTAAAGGCAAAGTTTGTAATCAATGTGTCCTTGCAATAATAGCGCAAATACAGTTCAAATTGCAACATGTACCTTGACTGCATGGCTATAGTCAAAGACAAATATTGTCAGTTCGCTTCAGACAAACCTGGTTATTAAATTGTGCAGCTTATAGCGATGCAGAGCAATTTAAATCGCTTCCTGAACATGTAACTTTATACCCTTTGACATTCAGGTAAGTCTGATGCCGGCATCGTTTTTTTCGTAGTTTTTTACATATATTTCGTTCTACCAATTCAAATTTTAGATGGACCACCCATATACCGTTCATTGTTAGTACAGCTGTATTCTAGAGCCGATACAATAATTATTATCAATCCAGCTTAATTTGCTTCAAGAGAAGGTTGTGTAACCTTGTGTAATAATTTGTGGCCTCTAACTAACAACGCACAATGCAAAGCAATAAATTGGTTGTTATGATCGGAACATTTATATTAGGGCCACCAAGTCACAAAATGTACCAATTGTAGTCATCTGAAGGAAAAAATGTTTCTATGCCTTTTAATAAATAGTATTTCATTAAATGATGACATCAGTTAAAAACTTAAAGCAACAAAAGGTTTCATTTCATTGTATTATCCATTAAATGGTTATTTCATTAAAGTTAAAGGTAAAATATTTTTGTTGGGGATGCAGAAAGCAAATGAATATTTTTTTGTACAATTGATAATTATCTAAACATGACTAAGAAAGCTAAAGCTCGCTAAAGCTATGTGCTATAATTACTCGCCGGCATCATGGATGAAATCATTAGCAGCTAAATTTAGCAAGGAACGATTTCAACAATTTAATAAATTATTTAAGCTCCGCAGGTCATTTCAACTTAGTGTTTAATTTTATTGCTCATTATTTTGTTAGAATTTAGTTACAAAAATAGTAGCGAGTAAAATTTGAAAACACTGTTTTAATTATATTATCAAATCAACTATTAGAAAAAAGTGAAAAAATATGCCGTTAGAAAGTATGGTTGTACATGAATCCTAAAACTTCAAAAGATCTAAAACGTATAGGGAAATTTTACTTTGGAATAAACTGCCGAGAGACTAGTAAACTGTTTCACTCGGTATGTTCTCAGTCCAAGCAAAGACGTTGAGATTGGCCAGTAGAAACGACGAGCTTTTATATGATTGAACTAAAATTGTTATTTTTAATGAATTATCAAATGTTTTACTAACCTATTTCTATAATAATTGCATGGCAATGAATTATTTGTCAGGTTTAGTAAATGATCGAGTGTGGATATATTAGTAAAAATATATAGGATATTTGCGATATTTAAAATTGAAACAAGTTGAAATTAAAATAGTTTTTGAAAGATATAATTAAAGTGGTAGTGAAATGAATTAAATAATAAATATACACTTACCGCCAAAAGTCAAGAGAAAATTAGGAACCACCTGTTCAGTCACTTGTAAAATGTAATAACGTGAAAGACACAATGACAGTTAAACATGGCTTTATTCCCCAGAAAGCGGGCTACATTATCCAGCAAACTAGAAGGAAATTGATGGACGTTAGAGTTAATTACAGTTAACCATGTAAAAAGTTTCAAAATTGACACGCCAAAAGTGAATGAGAAAAATCCGGATTTTACCGCTGAGACGATGTTTTCAACATTCCACCTTGAAGTCAGTATTCTAATGAGTTACTATTACCTTTGACAATACATGGAAGCGTCACCGTTCGAGGTCCACAATTTTAGTGGTCACCCCAGGGTCGCAATTGGACCGCTCCTCAATTTTGGAGTCCCATGATCATTTCCGGTCTTCTTGGGCGTCACATGTCTAGTTTCGACATTATTTGACCACATTGGTGTTCCGTAACGTTATTTGAGGCAAAATAAGTTAATTGTATTGGTACAGCTCCAAAGAAACCTTCGACATGATGCCTTACCACCAATGTTACCGAGTGGCTTTCCATAAGAAAATCCACAAAAGCTGTGCCTGGGAGCGCCATTACGTAGGATGGGTCATCCGTCCGGTAGTTATATAACTAATTTAGCTGGCAGTAAATAAACTTTTGCTATTTGTATTTTATTTAGACAGTATAATTTGTAAGTATTGTTTTATTATTAAATTAGTACAATTGTTTTAGTAATTTATCATTACCGATACTGACAGAAAAACATTTTTTTTCTTATTCAATTGGATTTCAAATTACATATTATAAATAAAGTTGAACCATGATATCTAATTATTTTGCTGGTAAGTCAATTAAAAATCAGGGACATTTTTGATAAAATAAGAGACATTTCAGCCATCAGGGATATCTTCTGGTAAAATTTTCTGCCATCAGCCATATTTTGAAAACTGCGTCGCATGGACATTTGTAAGAATTTCCACGTAGAGATAATTCGTCGCTATTTAAATTTTCGAGTAGTTACTCACCATAAATTGCTGAAGGCCAACCTGAATATAGCGTGCATCTTAATAACTATGGTAGTCAAAATTTAAGATTTCCAAAAATTGGAATCGTGTTCCAAATAGATAGAAAAAATGTTCCATGACTTTGACTAGTTTGTTAATACTGTGTAATTCTTTGTCAAGTGAACTAGGCCATATTTAGTGATTTCCAGAATGGAAAATGCCATCATTTCTATACAGTTAACCGTTCCGCGTACATAATCAAGGAATTAATTTTTTTTAATTGGTTAAATATTAGACGAGTAATTTCAAATTTAAAGTTAATTATTTATTTTTGCACAATTAGCATTTTAGTGAATCAGCGGGGGAATTTCAAGCTTATTGGCTACCCCAGATTTCACTATTAGAAACTAACAAGTGGTTTACAAAAAAAATAAAAGTTACTTGATGAAAGTTTAATAATTTTCACATTCATTTTTTAAAGATGAATAACTGCTTGTCCCCACCTATGCCAGCGACGAGTATACACTGAGAAGAAGCGCCATTCCTCAAAGTACAAAATGGCGTTGGAGCGAAATAGGTAGGGACCAGGAGTTATGACACTTAATTGTAGCAACTTTAATTGTAATTACTAATTACTAATTAGTACCATAGCCGAATAGCCCAAGCCGAATCACTCATTGCAGCATCGTATGTTCAACATTGTAATGAAAGCAGTTGCACCAACCGAATTGGCTGGCGTGTCCGCCTGTGGGGCACCGATGAATCCAATTATTCGTTTCAGTAGACAAAGAATAACCCACTACATTAATGTTATAACTTTATTTTCAAAACGATTGTGATTTCAGTGACCGCCTGATTTGAAAAATCGAATGCATGCAATCTAAACTGATCTGAGGAAAAAATGATCGTGGTTAATGTCAAATGGGCTACTGGAGAATTAGATTGACATGGCAGCAGAACAATAGATGAAATTAGCTTGTCATGTAATACCTTTTGAGGCTTGAGTCTCCTAATTTATAATTCAATGAAAAATTGAACATTAGTTAGATATTACACGAGGTTTAAAACCAACAGAGGAAGTTGTGTTATAAAATTTTGACATTTGTATTATATTTTCTTACCTGAAAAATACTAAGCCGCTATTGGTTTCTAATTGTAATGCACTGTTTTTGAATTATTGTGTTTTCGCGCCATAACGTTTTGAAATTACAAAATTTTCAAAATATCTAAACTAACAATTTTTACTTTGCTCTGTTTTATGCGTAAAAAATGTTTTAGCTAAATTGGTTGAAAAACTGTATGCTACAGAGCGCACCAACTTCTTCCTATTTTTCGTATTCCTAATTCGTAACGTTATTGCTTGACGCCGTTCAGTAGCTTACTTGACCCAACAAAAATAAAATATTTGCAAAATAATTTGCTTCTTGTGGCATTAGTATTCATTAACCAGGCTTATGATTTATTTCTCCGAATTCTAAAAAATTTAATCTCATACAGAATTTACGGCACAATAATATATCTAACAATTATACCAATTTAACTGTAAATTCAATCAAAAATATGCCGCAAAAAATTCTACGTTTTTAAAGCTAATTTGTAAAATATTCAATTCTATTTATATTCTGCATTATTAATTATTATAAGTATTCTAATAAAATTTTTGCCCAAAATCCCGATCAATTTAACAAAAATTTTCAACCAAATTGTTGGGATAAAATATTAATTATTTGAATTATTTGTATCAGTTAATATTTTTTTAAAAGATTTTTACTTCTGCTCCTTGAAACAATGGAAACAATTATTTAATTTGTAATCTCAAAACTACTAACAAAATGAAAAATAAATGCATAAGTTAGCTAAAAACAGAAAATCTTGACTATTTCAGCTTTCTTGTATACTTTGGACGCCATACCGTATATTTTTCTCCGCAAAGCCATACTCTTTCTCGCGACACGCTCAAGCTTGGACTGTCGAAGCATTGCAAAAATGCAATGCTCACCTACACAACGCATTCAAGAATCTCACTTTGCCCCACAACTCTCACTGTGGTTTTGGCGGCGGCCAGCCGCGACTTGAATTATTTTTTTTCCACATGGCCGAGTTTAATAAAAAAAAATATTTAAAAATAATTAATAATTAAAAATTACACCAATTTAATTACTGGTCGTGCTATATTTATTCTACAAGTTGTAAGGTAAGTTAAGTTTAATTTAATTGCTAATTATTTCTTTAAAAGTGCAAAAGTTTTTATTTTTGTCTGTGTGAGATCAGTTGAGTTTGAAGGACAATTAAATTAATTATTTTAATTGTTTTGTAGGCAACTGACCACAAAGGGACCTGTTCTGTCCGATAAGCTTCTTCAGTATCTGCTTTGGGGGTGGAGGTGATTGATAACCAAGGTGGGTAGTGTGTACACATTAAAATATTTAATTGTTTGTATAGTTTAGTTAAATAGAGTTTTTAATTGTTGGTTAATTTTTTGTAGGATTTCCTATTCCAAAGGACGTGAAGGACGCCAAAGATTTACCCGCGGGGGCTGGAGGGAGGAATCTTGAAGACTTTATCAAATGCATCGCCCAGAAGGCTGGATAAATTGGAGAAAGATAACCTCTTTCTCGTTGACCTTGTGACCTGTGGATAATGAAGCTGGAACGCTTATCGATTCCATTTTTGGTAAGCCACATCACTGCATTTTTTTAGGATAATTTTTAAAAGCCGCCGTTTTTATTGGAACTAGTTAAATTCAAAATTAAAGTTTTAATTTGTTTATTTTCAGTTATAACCGCTTGTCAGTGTTCAGCACCTCCAAAAAAAATGCTCCAAGAAGCCTCCAATCTCCTCCAAGAGTGGTCAGAATTCCTCCAAAATCACTCCATCACCTTCAAAAAGTCCTTCTACGCCAGTACTCCCAACTGTACCTCTGGATCAAGCACCTTAAAGGCGCCTTCGTGTCAAAATTGTCCCTCTACTTTTTCGAGCTCCTCCAAAAACCACTCCACAGCAGCGTCCTTCGACCTTTGCAGTCACTCCATACAACACTCAGTTCCCCCTGGAGGGAGATTCAGGCATCGGCTCTAAAGGGCCACCTCCATTTTACGAGGCGTCCAAAAATCCCTGCAGTGTGAATCCTAGATCCTGATAAGTCTCCTGAGTGCCCTGCACAGGATCCAAACGTGGTCCTCCCTTTCATCCACAGTGACCCTGCCAAAATTTTTTTTTTGGTTTCCTCCAAAAGTGGTCGAAACTCCTCCAAAATCACTCCACCACCTTCAAAAATCCACATTATAACCCGGACTTCCCAAGCGTCTTTTATCGTTTCGAACAAGCAGAGTGTTCCGAAAGCTTTATGGGATTCATGGTAAGGTTTCCTCCAAAACCACAACCTCCATTCCTCCAAAACCATAACCTCCAAGAGTTAAATAACCTGTATAATTTATTTTCGCAGGTGGGAGCAAGGACTCCGTGGCGTTTATAAGTGTTTGGAGGAAACTCAACAAGGTGGAGGGAACGTTGCCTCCAAAATCTCTCCTAAAATTGATGGAGGTTACCACCGGCCTTCTTGTCCGTTTAAAGGAGGCACCCTCCAACCTCCTCAGTAACGTCTTCCCCCATCTGGACTGGAATCCATCCGAAATCTGTGAAGAATTTGCACCCGAGCGGCGGTTGAGGGAATCCAAGGGCCTGTGCCCTCGCCTCGCATCCGACGCAGCCTCATCCACGGCAATACCCTCCAAAATCCTCCATAACCTCCAAATTCCCTCCAAAAAAATTCTTGAAGGATTTCTGCTATGGATTTTGGGCGGAAGTGACCCTTTTATCTTTTGAGCGTGCCAAGGCAATCGCTGATAAGGAGAAAGATTAGGCGCTCAAGAGCACCTGCTGCTGTGCCAGTTTCGGCTTTATCCGGGTTATCTTGACCACAGCCATGGGAGTCCCATGATGGGACAATGGATGAGTCACCTCTTCCCCCCCCGCGAGTCACAAGAACTCCCAAATCACCACCTTCATTAATTTGAACATTGGCCCTGCAACAGGACCCTAGTCTCCTCCAAGAGTGGTCGAAACTTCTCCAAAATCACTCCACCACCTTCAAAAATCCACATTATAACCCAGGCTTCCCAAGCGTCCTTTATCGTTTCGAACAAGCAGAGTGTTCCGAAAGCTTTGTGGGATTCATATTGGTAAGTTTTCCTCCAAATCATAACCTCCAATAACCCTCCAACCTCCAATAATCTCCAAGAGTTCAAAAAAAAAAACCTGTATAATATTTTTTCAGGTGGGAACAAGGACTCCAAGGCATTTTGCTACTGTTTGGAGGAAACTCAACAAATTGTAGGGAACGCTGCCTCCAAATCTCTTGGAGCTCCTCCAAAAGCATTCCACCGCGCTCTTCGCACAACTCTAAAGGTTACAGTTGCCCGGGAGGGAAATTCAAGTGCTGTTGGTGACTCGACTCCTTTCCTGCCATACTCTCCATTCCATCGGTAATACCCTCCAAAGTCCATCATAACCTCCAAAAGTTCCCTCCAAAAAAAATTCTCTAAGAATGGTTTTTTTTTCTTCTTTTTTTTCTAGAAACCGGTGCTGCACTGGCCGAACGTTGTGATGATTATCAGCGACCGATCAAAAATATTTTAATTACCTTACAACACTTAAATGAACTAAACTATTTTCTATTGACGTTTAATTATTTTTAAGGGGAATTATTTAAATAAGGTATTTTTTTAAAAGATTTAATAAAAAAAATATAATTATTATTTAAAACCAATTTAATTACAATTAGTATTTTAATTTCCTACATGAATATTTTTTTTTACACGGCATTTTTATTCATAGTCATCTTTCCATCTTTAAATAATTAACAAGTTACCAAGTTAATTATTACACTTTTTTTTAACTACCAAGTTAATTTGCTAATTTTGTCGCCACTTTAATTAAAATTTGGCCGGCTTTTCGCTCATTAATTATTTAATAATAAAATAGTTTTTTGTGGTTTAAAATTATTTATTTAAAAAAAATCATCATCATCATCATCACAATTAAAATTAAAATTAGTTAATGATTGTTAAGGTTAATTTACTTAAAAATAATTAGTTTAATTGCTGGGTGGAAGGATAATTAAATAAAGAGTGGAAAATTATGCATAATTATGAGTTTAATTAAGAAAATAATTAATGAAAATTTTTTTTTTGGATGATGATGATGACAGTACACAGCTTTTTGTACGACGAGATGAGAAAAAAAATTAAAGTTAATTGTAATTATCTTAGTGAAAGGTTGTTAGAAAAAATATTTGTGTGAAGGTTAATTTTAATTGGCAGTTATGTTAAGGAAGTTTTAACAAATTTTGTGTTAAATTTTTTTCATAATAATTTTTTTTTCAATGGGTCTAGTATCGCATACATATTTTCTACTGTGTATGTTAGATGCACTTACCATGGATGTCTGTCAGTCCATCGACAACAAAAAGTGAAATTTTGTCAGGGTGCACGGATTTCGTTCAAATTGAGAACATGAATTCTTGAAAGGATTTGTTAAAGATTTGGGGTGTCAGGGGGATACCCCCAGGGGGTAAGTGGGTAGAAATTCAGCGTTTTTGTTGGGAATTGAGCACAAAATTTGACATAAATTCACCAAAATTGTCTAATAATCTTGAAATATTTTGGTAATTATGTGTATCAGCTGTTTATAACTGATTGATNAAAAAGTGAAATTTTGTCAGGGTGCACGGATTTCGTTCAAATTGAGAACATGAATTCTTGAAAGGATTTGTTAAAGATTTGGGGGGTAAGGGGGATGCCCCCGGGGGTAATTGGGTAGAAATTCAGCGTTTTTGTTGGGAATTGAGCACAAAATTTGACATAAATTCACCAAAATTGTCTAATAATCTTGAAATATTTTGGTAATTATGTGTATCAGCTGTTTATAACTGATTGATTGATTCCTTTAATAAATTTGAACTAAAAAGACACCACAAACATTTTTGCACAAACCATCCTGAAAGTCAGTACCGATGTGCATTCCTGGACGAGGAATAAGTTCCTGAGCTTAGAAATTTATTTCGGCCTTCCAATTTAGTTCTCACAATCACTGAAAAACAGCTGATTTTGAAAGTTTTAAAATGTGACTTGTAAATTAGTAGTCTGATGAAAACAAAGACGTAGAATCATAATATGAAGTCAAAATTTTCAATCAAGCCACTGCATCAGAAGAAAACAGCTGATTTTGAAAGTTTTTTAATTTGAGATATAATGACATTTCAATGTATTTAAATCTTGTAAAATTCAAGGGTGGTGATTGCAAAAATGACAATATTATATTATTTTGAAATAATCAGCTGATGGAAAAAAGGATATTGAATTCCAAAATTTTCAAAACGTATAATTTGGTGGGTAAATTAGCCTCTCCATAGAAAACTAAATATTACCTTAACAGTTAAATAATTACTTCCTTCCTTAATAATTTTATTACCGGTAATTTTCTGTCAAAATTGTGTCTAATTTCAAAACGGCGAAATTTGATAATGAATTGCATTTAGATTTTAGAAAAATGTTCTATCTGAAATGAAACTTCGAAATTCAAAGTTTCAGCTTTCTACCACTTGCGAAGAGCTCTCTAACAAAACGTGTTTTTAAATCCCAGATTAAATTGACCATTCCTTCAAGTTTCAAATTAATAGAATTCTAAAAAAAGTATAATAATTACTAAACGATAATCAGTGATATGTATCGTTTGGATTTTTGAATATCCAATTCGGTTTGAAATTATTAAGAGACAAATGTAGAAAATCTTAATGGTTTTTGGTTTTTCAAAAGCACGAAATTTTATCCCTCACTGCATTAAGTTTTGAGATTCTAGTACATTTTTCAGAATGTAATTATTTAAAAATTGTTGAAATGGTGCACTGTTCAAACTTATCTGGGATTTTAAAAACCGGTTTTGTTAGAAAGCTGAAATTTTGAATTTTGTATTTCCATTTGTGATAAAACATTTTTCTAAAATGTGAAAAAATCAAAGACATCAAATTTTCTGGTGCCCACAAAAACCGGTTTTGCTGGAATTGAGTATTCCTTGAAATGATTTCCATATTTTTACGTGAAAACTGTTTTATATTTAAAGTGAATGGAATTTATACCTGAACACTGCATTTAACTGAAATATTTCATTTACATCATTTGTTTTACATGAAAATTCAAATGGTAGGTTTTCGCCAATTATTGCTGAATTTTCCGTTATGTATTGTTTTTCCACTAATTTTGCAACTACTACGTACAATTTTACATTCCTTATTCCGTAAATCTGTTTAAATAATTGATTCTTTAAATACACACGTAATATAATATCTCGATATATAATTAGCTATTTAGTAAATTATTATTCCAAACCTGGCTTATTTCTCATTAATTTATTAATCCTAATTTAATCACAGTATTGTTTCAGTTTGATAATTACATGCAGATACCACTACAGATGAAAATTTTTATATCAGCTACCTTATTATTTTCGGTTGACAAATAAATTATTTTTTCAGCATAATATATTTTTGTAACTTATTTTGCTACATTATTATACACGTTTTTTTTTAAAAATTGTTACGCTACTTTTTGAAGCGGTTAAATAAATTTAAATGTCTCTTTAAATGCATTTAATAACGCCAAAAATATTTTAATTATTATGATCGGAATAAAAAAGGCAATTTTTTTTAAACAGCTTGCATGTCATTTTAAATCATTTTAAATGAAGTGATTTATTAAACCAGCAATTTAAAACTAGTTAATTAATGATTAAATTAATTTTTATCTAGCATGGAACATATTATTTAATTGTATATATTTAACTGATCAAAAAAAATGATCAGTTTGAACAAAGTAGTAAAGAATTTAATTAATTTCACTACAATTAGCATTAAACATTTTGTATTAATTATATATACTTAACAGACTGAAAAAAAAAACATTGTCATTTAGAAAAAAACTGACAAATATTTTTGAACAAACTGACTAAATTAATTTGTAAGGAGTAGAGAATAAACATTTGTTTTTAGTATATAGAACGACAAAAAAAATTTTTTTTTGTCATTTTCAACAAATGTCAAAGCATCAGCAAACAGACCAAGATAATTTTTTTAATTCTTTCTAACCAAACATTAAACATTATTTTTTCTTCATTTTATAAACTCAGCAAAAAAATTTTTACTCAAAAACAGTAAACTCAAATTAATCTTTAGTTTTTTTAAAGCACAAATATTTTTTCTTTGTTTTTAAGTGATACAATTTTTTTGACAATTTCAAAATTCATTGACAAATTCTCTATTTTTTAAATTATTTTTGTAATGGACAAGATAACTATTTTCCAGATTGGTGTGGGCGGCGTGATAAGAATTGCTGACTGGTTCCTACTCTCGGTTCCACAGTATTTTCCAGAGGACGGCGGCCGTGGTGAAATGTAGCGCGGTCAGGTTCCGGGAGCTATAAAATGAAAAAATAAAATATTAAATTTTTTTTTTGGGTAAATTTGGGCAAATTTACGGTCAATAAAAATATGTATTCAATAAAAAATAAATAATTACGTTTGTCCTTCGCCTTGAAGTAAAATTAGTGGCCACAAGGTCATTCCACTTTAAAATGGTTGTTTGCGTAGCCTGAATCACCGACTTTTGAATTGGCGAAAGTGAAGCGACGCTGCTGACCATTTGAAGAGAATGGGAAAGTCTAGAGACCCTACGTTGAACTTGTTCTTCTGCTCCAACATCATCATACTGATCCTCGATCTCCTGGAAGTCGTCTTGGATTTTTTCCATTAAAATGCTCACATTTTCTTGACACTTGACGCCAGAATTTTTTCCACAAGTCTCTTCAGCCAGCTGAGCAAATGTTTTTTTCGCGTCGGAAAAGTGCTGGTAGACTTGGTCATGAAGTTGGTCCTCTTCTGTGTATTCATCAACTTCCAGGGTGCGTTCTTGAGTCATCACGGCGTCGGCAAAGTCCAATTTGTTTAATCCCAGTGGTAATTCATCTTCTTCGGTGGACTGTGGCAAGCTGAAATAAAAAATAGAAAAAAATATATTTTTATTATCATTTTTTTTAAATATTTTTTTTTATTCTGACGTCACATTTAAAAAAAATTAATGACTCACCCAGAAAACGACAGCTTATCAATTTGGTACGTGTCGCCAAACTGAGGGATGGGAGTACTGCAGGCTGAAGGCAAAAAATGCATTTTTCCACGGCTTGCTGCACTCGTTGACGGCGTTGTAGAGGTGGAGAAAATGGTTGATGGCATCAAACTGGCACAGGTACTAGGGTCAAGTTCCGACAATGGAAGGGGTGGTTGACCTTTTCTGATTAGAAACGAATCCCCATGGATAAGGCAAAATTTTTTTCCATCATTTTCAAATGTCCACCCTAGCGTCAGTTGTATTACAACATTTTCCACAAAAACTTCGTTGACATTTCGTCTTTTATTGTCTTTCTCAATTTGTAGAGTTGTCTTATCATTTTTGATGCCAGTGACACCAAGGGGCTTCCCGAGCAAATAGTAAAAGTCCGCCTTGTATTTATTATTTATGGTGTACTTTGCCATTTTATCATAAACTTGGCTAAACAGGACACCATCTCTCACTGTCGAAACTAACACTGCGAAACCTTCCATCAAATGTTCATATTTTTCTTTAATGTCAGCGTTATCACTAAGCAAAATTGTTCGCCAGATTCCTGCGAAGCACCCGTTAAATGAGCCCTTCACAAACATGTTAATTGGTCCTTTTTTATCTAGCTTACAGGCCCCATAGGTCCTGCATAATCCTTCATGAAGTTTTGCATTACTGCCGGAGTGCAGAAGAAAAGTTTTCACCGATGGTTTGGCGTCCCTATCTTTTTTCACTTCAAATTCCTTCAAAATTTGTCGGCGTAGTGGACCGTGCGTCACGGACATTTTAAGGGCAATAATTTTTTTAACTGTGAAAGCCAAAACCTGCTTTGAAAAATGATGTGCCACGGCGGCATCACTGCGCTGGTTCGGTTTACACGCGATGTTTTCCAGTTCAGCACTCATTTTACACTGTTCAGCACAAAATTTATTATTATATAGTTAATTGAGTGATTTCTAAGCTACTGGAAAAATACTTTTAAAAAATAAATAAAAAAGTCGTATTTTTTTGGTGGACACGCTTTGGAACACGTTGCTGTTGTGCTGCTGCTGCTGCTTGAATGCTGAGAAAAAAAGAGAATGCGTACTTTTGTATTGTACGTGTTATGCACATCGTCGTCTGCAATTTCGCAGGTTGCACAGCAACAAAAACAAGCACGTTGCTTTTTTCTGAGCTGAGCAAGCACAACGGTGCATGTTGCTTTCTCGCCGGTTGCGACAGATTCGTTGCATGTAATGCTTAGGTACGTATGTACACTCAACAGCAGCAGCAGCACACGCACGCACGCTTCCATAGAAGTAATCAGCGGTCGTTGCCTTGACGTACCTACTTGTCAGCATGTATGCGTGCATTTTTTCTTCTTGTGCACTTGTGATGCATTTCATGGAGAGATTTTTCATGGTTTCCACAAGCGTACACATGTAGCGCAGTGAAATGAGGATCAAGTTCATGATGAATAGATCCACGATCGAATCTCAGTGGGGTTGTATTTTTTTGCAGTAATTTTCTTTGTTAAATTATTTTCACTTGTTGCTTTCTCGGTTGTTATGATAATTTTTATGATTGTTTTAATTGTCTTTAAATTACGTTTTGAATTGGCTGTAATTTTCCGACAATGTTTAAAAATATTCCGAGTGAAAGTTTAAAATGAGATTTGTCTTAAAATTCATTTAAAAATCGACATTGAGGCAATTAATAAAACATAGCTTTGGTTTTTATTGCTATCATATTCCAGTGTTTTTTTAAAGTCAAAACATCCAAAATAATATTTAAAAATTAATTATTAAATTATTAAAATCTTAAAATGATCAAATACAAAATTATCAGAAAATGAAACTTACTTTTTAACTCCTTTTACGATCACTCGACGATTAACTTTTACAATTTTTAAGTGATTAAAAATGTATTGTTAATAATTTTGTTCAGAATTTATTAAGAATTTGCTAATTGGCCAATTCCAAGGATTAAAGACAAAAACTATAATTTAAATTGTAGCTGCAACTCAAGTTTTGTGTTGAAAAGAAAGTGAGGATTGATTTGTAAATAATATATGGAGCATAATTAAAGTAACAATGGAGGAGAATAATTTGTATACATAATGGCTACATGGGGTCTTTTTTATAATTTAAATTTACTCATTCCAATTTTTCCCATGCTACCTGAAACAATGTATCTGCTTATACCAATCTGAATTTATATGTAGCATGCTACTGGCTATTAAACAATAGTGCGACGTGGAAGTGTCACATCTTTTTTGTAAATACATCTTTCCTTCCGGTAGCCAATTTTGATGTAATTTCTATTAGAAAAATGTTGTATAGTTTAGTCTAAAAATTTACACGGCTATCTTGAATCAGCAATAATGATCGAACAATATCTTAAATATTCTAAAAATGAAAAAAAAACTGTTTTTTGACAAAAGTAAATTTAAAATAATATATCACATAGTTTATTATGTGAATTTTTGCTTTTTCTCTTTTTCTATTAGAATATTGTATTAGACTGGTTAATTTTGACTAGTCAAGTCACAAATATTTATTTCAACCTAAAATCTAAATTTAATCACACAAGCAGAATAACGGTTTCTGATCTTTAGTTAAGTTGTTACTAAAATAGTTCTTCATTCACACAATGATGTTGAAATGATACTGTTATTAGGTGGATTACAGATAATTTTTCTTGGGATTACTCTTTAAAGAAGACAGCAAATTACTGATGTTGTTTGCGTGAAATTCTGATGATTGATATACACTCAAACATTCAATGAAACCGTTCTATCATTTTGGGTTTATTTGCAATAGATTTATTAACTCGTCACGAACATGTTTACAAATGATACTGAACGTGTAAAAAATATTGATTTTAAATATTAAATATTGATTTCATTAGCAAATTACTAGTGAATACTCATCAGGAGAAATGCTGCTAACGTGCACGAAAAACCTTAGTGAAAATTATTTTGCATTGCGCCCGTGGTATTTTTTAACATTTATGATCATCAATCATCTTTAGCCCTAATTCATTGGCAACGTTGTTAAACTTATAACTTAAAATACATTGGTTTCGGTTTTCAATTGACCATAATCTAAATATTGGCCAATAAATAAATAATAGCTCAATAGATTATTTTTAAATATAAATCACAAAATTTAGTGTATACTGGTGACACTACGGCAGTAACAAATACAACCAAGCACAAACCAATGGTAGTCCTAATAAAATCTGCTACCATTTGTTAAATAGAATGGTTCACATATCTTACAACGGCGTTTTGATTATACATTCTACACAGAATTAAATGCAAAATCACAATCACTGTTTTGTAGACACACGACTTTTAATTACGTCAGTTACTTATTTCGCCGTGAGGATTACGCATAATAAACCAACACTACATAAAAATTTGATTTTTTTGTGTTCACCAGGTTCATATTATCTTTTAAAGTTCATATTTACAATTTGTCATTTTTGAACGACGTTTAGTATTGTTGATGCAAGACGATAATTACAGTAGCATTAGGTCAATATTACCATAGACTTATCATACGATATAATCGCAAAATTGTCTATATGTTGACTATAAATATTTGTGGTATTATTTTACAGCTTCTTATACAGTGTAAATAATGATCGCAGCTTAAATTAAAGTAATTCGTTAGACGTATTTTTTCCAGGTATTAAATTTCTAGAAATATATAGGGATGTTTGGAAGAATATATGAAAATGCAAATTATGGACTTCATCTTTCAAAACCATATTTCTAGAATACTCATTTACCATTCATCAGAGGTGCTAATCAAAATTCGAGGATAAAAGCACCTGAATTTTTAATTTTTATTGTACTTAAAAAATCAACTTTAGAACTGGCATGAAATTAGTATGAAAATTTTTACATGAACTGTTTGAGAAAATATTAATTTACTTTGGCATAGTTTGAAAAATCTTTTATCTCATTATTTTATAATCCTTTGGGAAATTATTGTGTTTTAATAAAGTTTTCATTATAGTTTTTATTCTGCCTGGAAGTTATTTTAGCGGATTATAAATAATTGATTTCCATAAATATTTAACAGGCTGAATTTTATTAGATTTTCGGATGCCCAGAATGAATATTTTTTTACTATTTACAACGCAAAAGGTAATTAATGTTTCATACATTTCAATATCAAAAATTCTACTCAGGTCTGGTTTTAAAACAATTGTTTATTGCCTTAATTTCCGACATCAACTAACTTGTGGTCATATTTCATTATTACTTATGTGAATCTTTTCTTTATGAGTTTCACAAATTATTCCAGAGGTTGAATTATTGTAGTCTTGTAACTACACACACTACTCAAACTCCCGTTTTGGATAGCAACCTGGTAGTCTAAGTTAGTCCAATACTCCAATTTATTATATTTGCGGCGTTGCCACCAAAAAAAATTATAGTTTCTATTCCAATTTAAGTTAGCCACCAGACAAAAAAGCGTTGTTTCTTTGTAACTGTTTACAGATATTCTTGAATCAGTCAGAATTTGCATACAATATGTATATATGTTATTAATTACGTCCATATTGCTATATTATTTCCCAGAGTAATTTTTTCCAGAGATGAAGTCGAATCTTATTTTTGGAGTATGTTCAGAATATTAATTGCAAAATAGACATCCTTCTCAATCAATAAAATACTGAATGGATTTTGTAAGGTTTTTAAGATATAATTATTCAGAAATTGGAACAGGAAACCTGGCGTCATTAACGTGATAGATATCGTCAACTTAAAAATATACCATGTCACGAAAATGCCAAATTTTACTCTACAGTGAACTATTCCTCTAACAGTTAAATTTTCACACATTTACTCTCATCTCATCACCTACTATTTATCTTAATAACATTACGTAAATTTACTTGTCAACAACAATTAATTAGAACTTGCAATTTGCTCCTTTTCTTCTAAAACTTCAATTTCCACAATGAAGTACACACAGAACCAGTGAACTTTGAAGAATTTTAAGAATAAAAAGAATACTACAAGGAAAGTTGACGCTGCTATGTACTTATAATTTCGACTTGCAGTTACAATAATAGACGTGAAGTCACATTGATCATTTTTAGTTCACTGAATTTCAGTGACTGAAGGAAGAAAATTAACGAAGCAAATGATAAATGTTAATCTCCTAAAAAGTTTTTTTTGACACTGCTATGGAGGTTACAATATTCACAATTCTCGCCGTTGTCTAAAATGAAATAACATAGATATTTTTGACTCTGCGTAAGGTTTTAGCTTTGGTGTTTCGATAATGTCCACAATATTCGCATATAAACGTTTTTAGCAGAAAAAAATCCATGATCTATTTATTAACACAACAGTAAACTGTGGTGTAAAAATTAAATAACATATCAAAAAATTCACCATCAATTTTATCAAATCAACGTGTTATTAAAGAAAGTATGAAAACGTGCGACTGTTGAAGAAAACGTTGTTGATAAGGCAGAATATTTGAACTTCTCGTTATGAGTTGCTTATCTTCTCGTTGTGAGTTGGTTATCTTCTCGTTATAAGTTGGTTAGCTATACGGGTAACCATATATATTTTAAAGGATGTACCAATGAGAGATTTCGTACCTTCATTATATATTGAATTAATTAGGGAAGGGTAGATTTGTTGCTACATTTTAAAGTCAATAAATGAACAATAACACAAATTGATAGTAACGGACTGATAGATTCGTCGGTTAGTATTACATTGGGTCAGAATAATTTAAGTTATAAATTTATGCACCATTAAAAATAAAATTCCCGGGATTTGTAATAAATAAACATATAATTTTATATTGAACATTACCGAGTATAAAATACGCAAGTAAAACAAATATGTTTTATGGGAAAAGTGACTATTTACAAGTTAATTATTTGATTTGATTAATTAATTGAATTATTATAGTTAGTTGATCTTCTTCTACTAACTGTATATTTAAATAGTCCTCTGCTGAGATCATCCAAGTCTCTCTATTTTACGTTACATCTCAGCTTCTAAAATAATAAATCCTAATAATTCCTTGCTTAAAAGTAATATATTTTTAAAAACTTTATTCGATTTAAAAATGAATCAAAATGTTCATTATGCTTACGTTCTCTTGTTTCGGCGTATTGTAAGTCAATATTTCAAACTTTCCTCTAATATCCTAGATCGGACTACCCATTTTTAACTCTGCCTAGACGCCGGCTTGATTTTTATATCAGCATTGGGTCGTCTGAAAAATAAAGGTCAACGAATTCCTGCGTAGAAGATCTTGTATTTTGCTAACTCTAAAGATATTACGTATTCAAAATGTAAAAACCTTTCCTGCTGATAACCTAGTCATTACACATTATTTACGAAATATAAAAGTTTCTTCAAGATTTCCGAGGATAATGTATCAAAGAAAATGGGTATGTAGGAATTAAGCGATTTATGTGTTAAATTAAGCGTTTATTTTTGCTCGATAGGAGCTCATTTTGGCGGTACTTTCCAATCAGCTTCTGAAAAGGACAAAATAAGTAATTCCTTTCTTAAAGTTAATATATTTTTTATCTTTACTCAGGCTTAAAAGCAAATTAAAATGTTTGTTATACTTACCATCTTCTGCTCCGGCGTACACTTCCTTAATATCTATAAAATTTCCTCAAATTTTCACGACCAGTCTATCCACTTTTACCTCTGCTTGGACACTGGTTGAATATTATTGGAAGTTCCTGCAATTAACTTTACCAAAAAGATTTGAAATTCCAGCTGATATTCGTGAGTGTTAACTGAAGAAACAGGTTTTCGAGAGAAAAAATTATTTACGTTTCTCCTCTTATCATGGGACACTCACATTCTGCTGAGATCGGCAAAGTCTTTCTATATGGTGTTGCACTTGAGCCTCTTAAAATGTGTACTATGCTTACCTTCTCCTGTTTAAGCGTATTGTTCGTTAATAATTTTAAAAATGATTCTGATTTCCTGGATGTGACTGTCCATTTTACCTCTGCCTAGACGTCGGGTGAATTTTTATTTCAGCTTTGGGTGGTCTGAAAGAATTACAGATTGGAACAGATTTTTGAAATTGCTGTTGTTGTTGTGCTGTAGTTTGTATGCAGAGGAAGAACATAATGTGCAGTTTGATATACGATAGTAATGTAGTTGTCTAAAAGTTCGCAGCTTGGACCGGAACAGGTACAAACGTCGTTGTTAACAAATTTATTTTTTATTTATTTATTCAGCAGACCAATATTTCATGCAAAATGTAAGAGCAGGTAAAGATAATTAACCTAAAAATTAAGCTAGTGTAAAATACATCCAATTTGACAAACTTAAAAAATACAAGTTGTATAGCTTGAACGCGAATACATTTATTTGTTTGTTGAAGCTCGGGATACTGATCCGTGCAGCTGAAAGTGTTCAGAAAAATCTTTTCATTTATTTTTTTATCGTTTCATTTTTGCTGCATTTCTTACTACTGGATTATTACCCCTAAGGGTTCGTTCACATCTGGACATATTTTCTAAAACAGGAATCTTCACTTTTTCTTGAAGGTTCTTTTTATTATATGCAGAAGGATTATTTTCTGTGGTGGGAGACATTTATGTTACCATTTCTAGTTGTCTGAAAAAGGGGGTTTTAATAATTTAGTGTAGCTTGTCCCTTTAAATGTGTGTATGCTCGCTTGACGGCAATGTCCATTTTCTTTTGAATATAACCCGGTTTATTTTAAATTTTTTTGAACATTTTCCATTTTAGGTTGTATTACTTGCACAGCCTTGGTGCATCACTCGAGAAGGTTTCGTTTTATAACATGCACCAGGAGACGTCAAAAGACGTTAATGTGCAATTTAAGTGAATATGTGCTGCAGACCGTCTGCAACAATTTCCAGAGGCGTGACTAACACGTTGTCAAATTTAAACACTCAAAATGTTTTCTTTCTTGATGCTCAAAGAAAGTTGCATTCTGCCCAATTTATTTCCACTGAGTTTCTTTTTCTTCAAATTGCATGTCGTCGTCTCAAACAACATGGGTTCTAGCTCTCCCTTTTAGGAAGTAAGTTTAGGGAGAAGTTCTGCGTGTAATACAGATACTTAGTAAATCCCGTTGTTCACAAAAATTGCAATTTTAAGAGCACTGACTTTTTATTATATATTTATATTCTGTCAGGAGAGGAAGCAGATGTTTTCATTATATGCATTCACATGCAACCAATTTCCCTCACGATTTCGACGATGCTATAATGGGAAAAGAATTTTATTTTATCATATGGCTTCCCCTAAATATTGTTTATGTTTGTTTTCTCTCCATAATCTCTATTTCTTCTGAATAGTTAAACAGCTAACAAACCGTCTCACTTTTTATCTTCTTTGAAAATCCACCAATTCGTTTTGCTTAGTTTACGCTGTTTGGTAGAAGGTATAATATACTGCTGTGGATAGGTTTTCTGAAACAGTATTTTAAATGAAATGCATAAAACTATTTGTAAGTATGTTCGCTTCAAAAAAATCGTATGCCGGGAAAACACTATGCCTACACGTACTGCAACTTCTCAGTAAAATTTTATCAACATCAAGAAATAATATCTTAAATTATTCAACATCCAAACAGCAGCAAAAAACTAACAAATGGCGTCAAGGTATTCCAATGGCGGTATGCAAGTAAAGTCAATATATTTATAATTTCCGCCTCTTATATATATTATATACACATATATTTTGCAGGCCTAACGAGAACGAAGCATTGTATCTGACGGTGTACGTAAAACTTATTTTAAAATAAAAACTAAAGTTGGTTTGGCATTACTATTATTTCTTTTATTTTAACGTTCTTACTAAAAGATATTAGGTCTGAAAGTACATGTGGATGCCAAATCGAAATTAAATCATTCGATTTTGACGAGAATCTTATCAAACTTGTATTTCTCTTTTTATGAAAGGAAAATCATTTCCAAATATTTATGAGGATGACAGGTTGTCCTTTTAATAAAAGCAAGAATACACGCGAAATTAGACTATGTATTAACCTTGATGGACTGAATGACAAAAAAGGTGGAATACTGACGGCGGATAGATATTTTTTAAACGTCAGCTTCGTGTCAAACAGTAAAACTATTCCACTTTTATTGTCATAACACAAGCTGAGCGTCAATCAATTGGGAGCACTTTAAAAATTGAAACAATTTTAGCTTTTAAAATCTTTCAGAATGAGCTACTTTCCTTTCCTCACAGCAGGCAGAATTGACTCAAAATCTTAAAGATTGGTTTATATTACAACGCTTAGTTTATAAGACGGGATGGCTGAACATGTACCACGTATAATACGTGACGTATGGTAAGTGTCTCCTTTTTAGCATCACTAAGGCTTCTCTGGAGCCAAACAGCACAGTCAACAAAAATCTATTCACTTATTCATACAGCGAGACTTATTAAAATTGTCTTTTGCATAAACAAGTTTTGTTTCACTAAAGCAGTAAACCAAGCTTTTAGAATTCAAACAGATGAGTGGTTTTGATAAAATAAATGTTTTCGTTGGAAAATATTTGAACATGTATATTTCTCAATGACGGAAGTATGTATATTTAAAATAATGAAATGGATTTAGGGTCAAACAGATTCTATTGTTTCGTTTGTGATATCCACTTGATGGTACTTTAGATCAAAAACATCTTTACTGGTAGACTTATTCGGTTATGCAAAAATAATTTGATAAAAATGTAAGTCGCATTTTTCTTGTATTCCCTCAATAACTTGTTTTGTATTTACAATAGAATATTTTTGGGAAATTGGCGACCGGAATATCGTAGTTTGGAATAGGGCTAATGTTTAATACTTGCAGTTGAACTTTAAATATTTAAATATTGCAAATACTTTTATAGATTTACGCGTAAGCAAAATCAGTAACAAAATATTTAAATATAGTTTGGACTTTGTAATAAATTAAGAATTTTTAAGCGATGTTCACGAATAATAATTAAAGGATCAACAATGATAAATAACAACGACATCGTATGTTACATAGCCTCAAAGTCACAACTAGAGCGTCTAAGGTTGGAACCATTTCTACTTTGTATTGAACAAATAACACAGTACAGCTAATCTTAAAATTCAATTTTGTATCATTAAATTAATAATTTGATTCTTGATAAGCCTTTGCGATAAGAAAAGAAAATTCTCCAAATGTTCTTAAATAGAATTGAAAATTAGGAGGAATTACTGGTCAGGAATTACACAGAATAGTTTCATAGTGTAGAGGTTTTACGCCATACAGTGGTAAAGATGATTACCTATAAAGTTATTCCAATAAAGGCACAAAGGTTGTAACGGTGTAAAGGTTTTATTATGGATTTTATGAAACGAAAACAATTATGTAAATGATGCTTAAATTCGGGAATTAAGCATAATAATTAATAATTAAATCAAGATAATATGTTGAGTGATTTGATCAGTTACTAATTTTATTATAAATATTCTTGACTATTTGTGCATTGGGATTAGTAAATTGACTTTACAAATAAATACTGATACGGTTCAGTATATTTAGAACAGATTTGGATTTAACAAATTGCAATACAGTTAAATTTGTACCTAGTTCATTCGTCTCGTTTGGCTGACAATACAAATCCGATTTTATTTGAAAATCTGAAAATTATAAATTCCTTTAAAGATTGTATCTCTGACATAATCCAATTTTTAATGCTAGGAATTGATTTAAAGTAGTCTTCGTTTTTAGCCTTATGTGTTAAGGTTTGAAGGTATTTAAATTATGATATCTTGGAATCTTAAATATGTACCAATGGAATTCAGTGTAAATCAGCCTCAAAACAAGTTAAAATTTGCAGTCAATATAAAATGTTGAGTGAAATGCACAATTAAATTAAAACGATGTGTCATCTCATAGTCAGATTTTAATTTGAATAATAATCGTTGAAGGAAAACTATTTCTTATTATTATGAATGAATTTTATTCATTAACTACTTTTGATAGACAGTTTTTTATTTAGTTATTTAAATTCATTTTGAACTTTTAAGTGCTTTTCCAGTCCACATTTGGTTTCTTCAGAAATTATCCTCTTCATTATAATTTACCATAAACAAGCGCAATACTTTCTAAGGGGGTGGATCAAAAATCCACAGATCCAAAAATCCACAGGTCCAAAAATCCACAAATCCAAAAATCCACAAGTCCAATAATCCACAATCCAAAAATCCACAAGT
>JAHZMV010005245.1:0-11657 GCA_027743765.1 Coecobrya sp. COE2 | reverse complement strand
GCCCCTTCCTCATCCGGGTCATGTAACGCTCTCTTTCCCGACGCCCTTCTTAACCCCAACGACCTCCCCGAACTTCCTCCCACGTAACCCGGTATCGGGATTTTAAACGGCTTACTCAGCACCGACCTAATAAACGCTTCATGTTTACTCAGCTCCCCTAACGGCGTCCTTTGTTGAACACTATTATTCCCCTTCAACACACTACTTGGATCATCCTCATCATCACTGCTAGAATCACTATTAACTTTCTTCCGCTTAGAACCCTGGGTCGTCGACAATCTGGGCCGCTTTGCAACCTGACTAGGGGCTTGACTCCTTCTCATTTTTAATCCCAATTAAAACTTAATTAACCAAATAAAACCAACCCTTCCCCCAAAACAACATTCCCGGGGGTAGGATAACCACCTTCACTCTTTTATCTCCCCATTTAAATCATTCATCAAAATAGCCTTTCTTCATCTCAAACAACAACCCTTTAAGCCCTGACCCCTATTTTAATTGCTAATTAAATCCACAACAATTAAAGATTTGTCATCAAAGCAGGGAAACAGGTAGGTAGGCCAAAAACACAAACAAAAGCCACATGAAAGAAGGATTCGCGGTGCGGATTTTTGAGAATTTGGTCCCAAAAGCCATTGAGACAGATGAGCAGCTCTAAAGTCACGACGGCGGTTTTTCTCAGCTCTCACGCTAAAAAGGATTGGAAGACGGGACGTTTCACTCATTTCGCGTACCACCAGCAGACTCAAAGCAGCAAATTTGCAAAACCGGTTCTCTGCTCTGCTGACAAATTTCCGCAGGGGTTGACTTTTTTGTAGTGTTTTTAAAAGCGTTTTTTTAGTGTGCTTAATAATTAGCTAATTTGTTAAACAATTAAGTATTGATTGTTGTTGTATAAGCTGGAAAAGAGCTTGCAAATTTTGGGAGAGAGTAAAGTGGTTTGGGAGAGTTTAATGGACAAATTTTTTGCGAATAATGGATGGTTTTTAGTGTGTAAATAATAGTGTTAGTTTTTAATTGTGGTTAGTTAAAGGGGACGGGGGAGAAGAGGTGTGGTTAGTGTGGTAATCACACGGGTTGGATATTTTTAATTGTGGGAGGATGATGTTTAGTAAAATGTTGTGGATCTCAGTTTGGTTGGGGGTAGCTGTGCTGGTGGGGTTTGGAGAGGGTCATGTTAAACTTAACGTTCCGAGGGTACGGATGCCTTACTTTGATAACCTGAGTGTGAATTTTACGCTGCAGGTTGATACGCCGGGATGTTATCGATGGTAAGTTGTGGGGTGGAGTTATTGTAGATGTATTTGAAATAAATTTAATCTTAATTAAATTCTCTTCGGGTCGTACTACTTTCTAGACGTTTGAATCAAGAGCTATTAATGGTTTTGTAAATTTGTACCATGCGTTAGGTTTTAATCATTTAATCATAGAAGTAGAAGTAGAACCAATACCATTATTACTCTTTCTGTTGTATATTTTTTTAGTTTCAGTCTCAGTATTTACCGTAGCAAGGCAAGGTCATGGGTCATCATGTCATTAATCATTCTTATCTCTCTAGATTAAGTTGTATTTACAAAGTAGCTGAATAAGGGATGTTTGAGTGCTGCCTTAAAACTGTGGATGTATAAATGTTAATAGGGAGTCATTGCCCGGTCGGTCCCTACCAAGCCATATTAAATTTGTTTTTCAGTTTAGTTTAATTAAATTCTCTTCGGGTCGTACTACTTTCTAGACGTTTGAATCAAGAGCTATTAATGGTTTTGTAAATTTGTACCATGCGTTAGGTTTTAATCATTAGTCATTTAATCTAGAAGTAGAAGTAAAATCAAAACCATTACATATTATTCTTTCGGTTGTATATTTTTTAGTTTCAGTCTCAGTATTTACCGTAGCAAGGCAAGGTCATGGGTCATCATGTCATTATCATTCTTATCTCTCTAGATTAAGTTGTATTTACAAAGTGGCTGAATAATGGATGTTTTGAGTGCTGCCTTAAAACTGTGGATGTATAAATGTTAATAGGGAGTCATTGCCCGGTCGGTCCCTACCAAGCCATATTAAATTTGTTTTTTAGTTTAGATAGGCTTGAGTATGATTATAAGTATGCCAGAATGCCAGTCATATAAGAATGTTTTAAAATTTCCCAAATACAGTTGCATAACAGTAACTGGTATTGCAACCACATCACAACCTACCACCGCATGCACGACAATCCACTATTGTTAAGCAAAATTCAGTTTCAATTTCGCTTTAGCAAATTCTGTGTAGACTCAATGAGCTATGAAATGGAGGGTATATAAGGCTGACTTTTACATAAATTCATAAATCCTAAGTAAAAACATGTTAGAATGCCAGAAGAAGATTGGGTACGGTAATATGTACAAATTCTTCAAAAAGCATATGTACTTCATGAATGAATGAGAAACCGGTTTTCCAATGATGAGATGTTCTTAGGCCCTCTAGACCACAGCTACTATTTCACACGACTAGGTGGACCATTTGTTTTGCGAAATAACGTTCGTGTTTATGACCATTGACCAATCATCATAAAAGTTGTGGAGTTAAAATTGATGGCATGTTTGCTGGCTTGCATGCGCCTAATGATTTAACGTGTGCATAGTGCATGCAAGATGTAAGGAAGGATGTAACTGTAGAAGATGAAGATGACATCTTGCTTCCGGACATTCAAGTTCTGATGAATGCATTTTTTTCTTTGTAAAAATAGGACTTCCTCACGACCTGACCTTATTACGATAACTACTGAAGGTCTAAGTTCAGACAATGAAGTGGATTCCCTGACTGAGTACAACGGTTCTCCATGTTCGGATAAAGCAATCATCTAAGTTCAGACAATGAAGTGGATTCCCTGACTGAGTACAACGGTTCTCCATGTTCGGACAAAGCAATCATCAGTACGGTTCCAAGAGCTTCCCCTTGTTGTCCAGCAAGTGCCATAGTATACGCAGAGGATGCTGTAACAAACGAAGTTGTTCGATGTGATGTCATTATTGATAAGATAACCTCAATATTCATCCGAACGACCACAAAAGAGCTACATCTGGAGGAGGCACCTTCCAAATTTCATATTCAGGCGTATGGCAGTAAAGACAATGAGTTCAGCACTTTGGATGGAGTTCCGTTTATTTGGGCTTTGGAGTCGTTCAAAGAAACAAGCACCATGATTGACCCGCAGAGTATTATGCGATTTATGCCATTTTCGGAATCCCCCTACAAGGCGCCTCCAGGAATTGCTGATCTGGAAGCAAAAAGACAGCAGGGAGATGCTGTGTTGGTAGAAGGAATTAAGACTGGTTCTGCTGTTGTTGTGGCTCGCATTAATGATCCTCTTTATCGATCAATTGATTCCCGCGTTCGGATTGTAGTTGTGGCCAACTTGATTCTCGAACCAAATGAAGCCTTCGTAGTTCCAGGGACGGTAATCCCACTGAAGCTTATCCAGATCAAGCATGGACAAAAAGTAGACATTAAATTACCTTCCAGCGTATATGAATTCGAAGTTAGCAACACAAGTGTTGTGGATTATAGTCCAGACAGTTCTGAAATCAAAGCATTGACATATGGCGAAACGAAGATTTTGGTGAAGGACAAAAACTGTGTCGATGGCTTAGAAGATGAACAACCGGAATCGTTAACTTCTCGCATTTACGTCAGGGAACCTAAATTTCTCTCAATTCATGTTTTGCCATACCGGAATTGGGCGCTTGTAATCAACAAACCGTATGAAATACAAGTGGAAATTTATGATGCTGAAAACCAAAAAATTACCGTCGGAGACGTAAGTATACTTCATTTTCCCCAAATACCTGAATTTATTCTTTGAATAGGATATTTTAGATGAAGTAATCTATGCTGTTTTTGTAAAACTTTCCAGAATGTATTTGTGGAAACCACATTTGACCCTGCTTACTTTCGAGTGGATTTCAGCTCTGCAAATGGCACGTATCATTATGGAGTTCCCATCAAGAAAGGATCAGCATTCGTAAAAGCAGTGTTGAAGAAAATTACCCTTGCGGATGGTGACGTTTTGGAGCCCTCAGGGCAACCCCGAGTAAAAGCCGAAATGGAAATCTTCCAAAGCATTGCAATTAACCCAAAGGAAACTATTCTTCCATGGGATCCAAGAGTTCAGCCCAAGTATGAGCTGAAATGGAACGTAAGTGACAAATTACACCAAAAAATACTTGACCGGAAAGAAAATGAAAACTTATCTTCATAGTATGCAACTTGTATCTT
This sequence comes from Coecobrya sp. COE2, assembly GCA_027743765.1. NCBI lineage: Eukaryota > Metazoa > Arthropoda > Collembola > Entomobryomorpha > Entomobryidae > Coecobrya > Coecobrya sp. COE2. The sequence continues at coordinate 7,403 of JAHZMV010005245.1, read as the reverse complement.
TTTGATTTCTGTAGCCGTCAGGTGGAAGCGGCAGTTTTGTGTGGCTCTCTACCAATACGTCAGTACTAGCCGTTAGCCAAAGTGGAACAGGCAAATCGGCTTGGTTTGGTTCAGTTAATGTGACAGTCTCAGCTTCCGCCAATATTAACATTAAAGGTCACGCTCGTGTCCATTAGGAAACTATTCTTCCATGGGATCCAAGAGTTCAGCCCAAGTATGAGCTGAAATGGAACGTAAGTGTCAAATTACACACAAAAATACTTGACCGGAAAGAAAATGAAACCTTATCTTCATAGTATGCAACTTGTATCTTTTTGATTTATGTAGCCGTCTGGTGGAAGTGGCAGTTTTGTATGGCTCTCTACCAATACGTCAGTACTAGCCGTTAGTCAAAGTGGAACAGGCAAATCTGCTTGGTTTGGTTCAGTTAATGTGACAGTCTCAGCTTCCGCCAATATTAACATTAAAGGTCACGCTCGTGTCCATATTCTTCCACCTACTGGAATGGAGATTATCCCTCATATTGTAGAAGCTGAAGTAGGAACTGCTATTCAAGTTCCACTGGCTTTCTATACCGTTCGACCAAATGACCCAAACAAAACAAGAGTATCTTATTCCAGCTGCGGTAAACTTCCCTTCCAAGTGGAAGTGCTGGATCCCAATTTTGAGTATGACTCTGTCACCCATTATCCTCACATGAAGCCAGCTTGTGTCGTCCTCCCGGTAATAGGAAAAACACTCGGATCATCACTTGTAAATGTTAAATACGCTGTTGATGGATTGTCGTTTGCAGACTCTGTAACCGTTTCCACTTTTAAACCTTTGGAAGTAAGCACAAATACAATCCGTTTTTCCGTTGTTGATGAACAGGTTCTTGAGCCTACTAGCCGAACAACTGTCTTAGCCGTTGGGTCATCCCGTCAAGTTGTTTTTCATGGTGGACCAAGACCATTGCTTGAAAAACATGCTGGATTTGTTAGAAAATTGACAGTTGTAAATGAAACAGTAGCTCTACAAAAGGAAATCAAGTTGGATGAAGGCTCAAAGGACGATTTATATGTTTATGAAGTAACGTGTAAGGAAATTGGAACAACAGATGCTGCTTTTAGCATTGGAAACACGAAGTCGTCAGCCACAGAAGTAGGCATTTAAATCTAAAAATCATTATTCTTAGATTTCAATCATTGACTAGTATTCACAATGAATTGCACAACCATTATATAAGTAAAAATTTGTTGTTATTTTTATAGAATGCTGTTGTACGAGTGGCTGTAGTTCAAGTTATTTGCGCCGAACCTGCTACAATGTACTTCAAGGTAGAGACGCCATTAAAGTCCAAGTGTCCCAATGATGCATCTGCGGCACAAGTTGTTCGGGTAGCTGTTCCCAATTATGAAAACACTCTTGTGTCTGTTATTGTTAAGGACGCTAGTGGTAAAAAGTTTGATAACATTTCTAGTCTTCAAATTGACTGGAATTCTAACCCCGATTTAGTTACTTTCAATAACCCCAAGTATGTTGTTACACAACCTATCCGACATGACTTGGGTTACGTGATGCCTGGAAAAAGTAAGCTGTTTTCTACTGAACTATATAATTTGCTATTATTATGGAAAAGTGCTATGAAATTAATTTTATTTTACCCGTTATAATCACAGGTTATCAGACGATAATAGCTAGAGAAAAATCAGGTAATGTGGAAATATCCGCAGAGGTGAAGGGTTACAGAGAGGAAACTTTGCGTACATTTTCTATCCGTGCCCGTAAACTATCCCCACAGTATGAAGAAGAGAACGAATTACACCATTCCATGGACTTACAGCTCGTTGCAGATGTGTCTGTAGATCAAACAAATATTAATGTCTTCAATCATCCATCTGCCAAGGTTTGAAATTATTATTTTTTCGTAATTCTTTCCCTTATATTATGTTGCATCATTTTACATTCAACATTAATCTTCACTACGCACCCATTGATCACCTCGTGCGAGATGCATATTAATTTCCTCACAAAATGATTTCACTCAAGTAAAATGTTCCACTTCATTTTGCATGTGCACAGGATGATGCAGAATCAAACACAGCTTCGCCAAATTCGTAGTGTTTTGTTGTGGCCAGTTAAATCAGCATGATCAGCATTTGATGACCGCATCTTATCTTACTTCTATCTGTATTTTTCGAGGGGTGCTTTTTATACATGTTTTTAAAACTAGCTTTATAATTTATTTTTAACGAATAAATGTACAATATACTCATAGCATATTATCATCGTTAAATAGATGTCTTCACACCTAGCATTATTATATCCGCACTGCTGAACATGTTCATTCATAGACTTGTAAGTATGTATTTTTGGTAAGGGTGGTACATTGAATGATTGCATATTGTCATACTTCTTAATGCACTCTTTAAATTCTTTTAAACTTTTCGTCCGGTCATCAAGACTTCATATTAAGGTATTTATTTATCATTTAATTTGTTTTTTTGGGTTCAATTGGTATTTTGGTTCTTGGCAAATAGGTGACGGTTAGTGTCTAAGAAATGCATTTATCCAATCTACATCACATGTACATAGACTTTATGGTAAAATGATAAAGGAAATGCTTGCTTTGCTTAGGGCACAGAGATGAAATTTTAAACTATAATAATAATAAGTTGGCTTGTTTTTTCAGGCAATTGTTCGTATTCTTGATGGTTCGGGACATTTTGAAGTTGACTCTGGCATGGGATCTGTCGTTGATGTGATATATCATGAAGCAAACAAGAGCCTTGAAGTTCAACCTGTTGCTCAAGGAAGTGTGAAGATTAGAGTTCGAGATCTTTGTATAACGTCCAGGAAAGATGCAGAAGTGTCAGTAGATGTGAATGGTGTTGGTTTCATAAAAGTAGATGTGGAGGATGAGATCCAGTTGGGGGATGACACTATTATGCAAGTTTCAATATACGACCATGCCAATAACATTTTGTCCCAAGAAATGCTTGGTTTGGTTCGACTACAACTTCAAGAACCGAAGTCGGATGTTCTACAAATTCTCCAATTAGGTCTACCAACGGACAGCTTCCTTAAGTACAGAGTAAAGGGGAGAGCTTTGGGAGAAACGACAATAGCTTTTTCTGCTGAAGGACATGATGAAGTGATGGGTGTTGGTAACATAAAGTCGCCTCCAAAGACTATTTCGGTTTTTCCACCGTTGAAACTTAGTCCAGATCACTTGATTATGTTGGTTGGGTCGGTATACCAGATAACTTCATACGGAGGTCCGCAGTCTAATTCTCAAATACAATTCGCTATGGGTAAGTAATTCTTGTAAATGCATGGAATTTGGTTAATCTCTCATTCAGAATTTGGTAAGAGTAATTTACTTTTATTTTGCGACATTAGATGCCAGTGACGCTATCCAAGTGTCTTCCAGCGGGTTAATTACGGGAAAAGTAATTGGAAAAACAAATGTGCATGGCCGAGCTGTTGACATAAGTAGCGGCAAGGTTTTCTCTCAGGATCATGTACAAATTGAAGTTGTAAACCTTAAAGGAGTTAGAATTGTTAGTCCTTTGACTCACATTCTTAGCAATGAGAAAATGCCATTACGAGTGGTCGGTGTGACGGATGGTGCTGAAATCGAAACAGCTCTTTTACTCGGAGGGAACAGCCCCCTCATGGATTTCGAGTGGACATTAACTAATACCGAATGTGGAGAACTTGTTCACCCATTCCAGGTAATATTTTCATTTAATTAAGTATGGTCCATTGTTATAAAAGTCAAAACCCGAACAATTAACTTTATTTTATTTTTTGGAATTCGTACAGGCTAACGGATATATACCACCATCCAGTGATCAAGCTCAACTGCAGTTTCACGCCAGAAGAACAGGAACCACTACAGTCAGAGTGACAGCTAAATTTCAGAGAAAAGTATTCACTTCTGAAGTGGACATCTCGGTAGGCAATTGCATTCTTTCATTATAAATAAAGTGTAATAAAATATTATTCATTATCATGTCATGTGATGATTTTAACGTTTGCTTTACTTTCACCTTTGATTTTAGGTTGTCGACCGAATTTTACTTCTTAATTACCCTCAAAATAGTCCACCCATACTTGTGACTCCAAACTCTGAAGTTAGCCTCAGGACCAATAAGGACAGTGACGCTTTAGTTACCTATACAATCCAACGATCAAAAGACTCCAAAGCATCTGACAGAGACAAATCAGTGGTTTCCGTTGATGCAAATGGAGTGGTTCGTTCTAATGATTTGATAGGACATTGCAGTAATACTTATTACTGCAGTGGAAAATTTTGGACTGATACAGTCTCGCACTGTAATTATTGAAGTAAGTTCAACTTCTTAGTAAATTAAGTAGTACTACTTATTCTAATACAAAAATTGATTTTAATTCGCTTTACATGTGTTATAATTAATAGGTAAAGAGGATCAGCTATGTAATGGCTACTCCTACACTTCCTGTTAACCTTAAGAACAAACAGTCATCGGTTTTGCCACGTGGGATTCCAATTTCAATTTCAACAACATATCACGATAACACAGGCCGCAGATTTGACTCTGTTAGCAGCAGCACCAAGGCTCGAGCTAGTCGAATTGATGCCATTCAAATTGACGGTGAAACAACTAATCATACCTACAAAATGGCATCTCTTATTGAACAACGTGTATCCGTGAAAATTTCTGACGAAACAAGTACGAGTCTTTTGGATTATGTGATAATTTCTGTGGGCGAAGCCATTGAACCGACTTTGGTATGTATATACATATATTTTTTAATATTTTATTAATTGTTCCTATTTTATGATGGAGATTACTGAAAGTTATTTCTTTTCTTGCAGCCAATGAATACATTGAGCATTGGGGACGTTGTCTGCTTTTCCTGTGCGTTGCGAGCATTGCCTTCTCAATTATCAGCCCAAACCCAATGGAGTGCAAATCCTCCCAAGTCGCTAAAAATAGATCCGGCTACTGGAGTGGCTGTAGCATTGTCACCTGGAAATGTTATTGTTTCTTATCAAGTAGGAAATGTGATCCTGCAATCACAGAGTATCTCTGTGCATGGGACTGAGAAGGTAGCTTGATAGTTCATTCAAATATAAAAATGTTGTAATTTGATGAATGGATTCATTTATTTTGCTTTTTCTTTCGTTTAGATTATGTTCCTTAAGAACCTGGAACCAGCATTTGTTACTAATAATTCTACCAGAGACATACAGTATGACATTCCGGTAATGATCGATGATGGAAATCGAAATGGAAACTTTATTGGAGCTAATTGCTCGGATCAGTTCTTGCAGGAATCTCTCAATGCCCCATTTACCTGTGCTTTGACATTCGACTCGACTGATGTTCGATTACAAATTTCAGACTTGTTTGATATTCGGCCTGTATTTCTTGCAAAACAAGGTAAGGGATTACAAACACAATTGCTGAAATTCTTGTGGAAACAGATACACTTATTTTTTCTATCTCTGTAGGACGATTTGCATGTCGAATAAGACCTCAGACGAATCCAGAATTATTGGCCCAAGCCAGTGTCATACATTCACCACTCAATTTGATCGCTAGACTGAAGGATGACGTTCTCCACCCTCATGTGAGAGTTTCTAATTCCCGTAAGTGCAAACATATTTAAGCAATTTATTTTTAGTACATTATTAAGTACAAACGTCATTTCATAATTTCATGTGATTCTTTTTATTAGGTACCGGGATACAATTATATCATCTTCTTCCTGTTAAGTTTTACCCTGCTGTTTATTTGCACACACCTGAGTTGATTCTTACGACTGACACCCAAACTGGTCCAAGCCAGTGTCATACATTCCCCACTCAATTTGATCGCTAGACTGAAGGATGACGTTCTCCACCCTCACGTGAGAGTTTCTAATTCCCGTAAGTGCAAAAATATTTAAGCAACTTATTTTTAGTACATACATTATTACAAAAGTCATTTCATGTGGTTCTTTTTATTAGGTACCGGGATACAATTATATCATCTTCTTCCTGTTAAGTTTTACCCTGCTGTTTATTTGCACACACCTGAGTTGATTCTTACGACTGACACCCAAACTGGTAACGTGATCATCACAGGATTGAAAAACGTCTTAAAAGATACTACGGTAATTTAATTTTCACAATGAACTTTAATGTGGAAAGTCAACGTTAATCCTTATTCCGGTGGATAATTTTGCAAAATGTAATTGTATATTCACAGATTCTTGTTAGCGAAGAGGAATATTTGGAAGTCAGATCTCCTGTCAAGGAGAGGAATAAGCATAAACAATTTATGGAAGTTCAACCCAGTGCAGCTGAATATTCCGAAACAGTTAGTTACCGCGTCAAAATCAAAAGTAAATTTTGGAACTCCGGTTTGAGTGCTGATGAGCGTCTTTCAGTTAAAGTAGTGTCATCTCTCACACAGCAAATTTTGGAGGTACATATAACTTATAACACAACATATATTTCAAGCAATTATTTGTTTATGTGGCATAATTATCTGGATGTATTGAGAAAATATTTTCCTGTGATTCCAGATCCCCGTTAAAATTAAGATTGAATCTGGATTCGCTTGGAAAGAAGAATATGAAGGAATTTTAGGGTACATTATGTACTTGGGAAATACGATTTATTTTTTCGGTATGGTCTTACTTTTGGGACTTACTTGTCTGGTGTGTGTGTCCATTGGTAAGCTCAATAGCAAAGTATAAAAATGATTGATGGTGATGTATAATGAAACTGGAATAGTCATAACTAAATCTAATTATGTGATCTTATCTTTTCTAGGATATCGTCAACTGTATCAGAAGAAGCCTGGGTCAGGTGCCACAACTAACACAGCGGTATTTGTAACTAGTCCTCAATTCCATAATTCACCGCATCGATATGCACCAACTCCGCCGAGCTCAGCAGATTTTTCAGGATCACCAAGAGATTCTTCTATGCTTGGTGGAGGTACGTTAACAGTAAATTTTGGAACAGTTAAGATGATAACGTAGAATTTATTCTTGATAAATGTGGCTAAAATATTGTTTTGATAATTTTACAGGAGACAGTCCTCAAACCCCTCTTCGTTTATACTCAACCCCGGATCCAGGAATTTATGGAAGTTCATTTAAGAAATGATGACCAACCGTAACATTTTTAAGCATTTAATTTTTAAAAATTTTAGTTGCATTTCTTAATATTTACTCGTTGATGTTTTAGTTAACTGAAGTAATGTGATCCGTGTTATGTAAATACCATTATGGTATTCAGATAGTCATCTAAAATCCAAAACATTACTGCCTTTTTTCTGCTATAAGCAATAGCTTTACTCAAAATAATCGAAGTTAGTTGTGTTTCTTGATCTTTTTCAAAAGAGAAACGTTGACCAAAAGACTGTATTATTACATAATAA
>JAHZMV010005243.1:0-28818 GCA_027743765.1 Coecobrya sp. COE2 | reverse complement strand
ATGAACTGTGTAAGGATGTAGGAGCAATAAGTCTGGGGTGTCATGATATTATTAGAAAAACAAGTCCCACACAACTCTTCATCATTTGATGGATCTTCAGAGAAAATTAAAGACAAGAATGAATTCACAGCATTACGATGCGATATGATGTCCAAGTAGTATGCTGAAAATTAAGCATGGCATTTATCCGTACTTTAACCCAGTACAATAATCAACATGTCATGACGAGATAATATTTATTAATTAACACATTGCTTTTTTGCATAGTTTATTACATACCCCGACTCTCCATGTTCAACAGTTTATGGCAGAGTTTGATTGAAAAATAGTATTCTTCCATTACATGTCTTTTGCATCTCACGTCGCTCCAAGTTAGGTCCACTCTTTAGTGTATAACCGATCGATTCTTTGTCGCTATTCCACCAAACCTATACATCACCGCGTATTTACATTGCTTGCACATGGAGCCAATATAAACAACTTTATTATTTTTTGCATGTGTAATAATACTACATCAGTGGTGGCAGTTCAATCAAAATGGCTAAGTTACACCGAATTTCGCATGCAAGAGTTGCAATCTCTAATATTTTATGTAAATGTGATTACCCAAAACTGAAATAGGCACATGCGAATTTGAACGAATGTACAATACATGCACGGGAGCAGAAAGTAGCATCATCTGCTTTTACTTTCTCTCACCGGATAAAATAAACTCATATTTTGTATTTCTTACACATATTTACGTGAATTGTGTAAGTCCTTTAATCCAATATGAATTTTGAAATTGAGCAATATTTTTTATACCTATGATAATATCGGAAAGCTTTTACTTTACTTTACAAGTTACCCTCACCATTACATGGAATCTGCTTGTACATATTATGTATACTACATAAGCCAATTTTATTTGTGTGCTTTCACCATAATATATAATATCGGTTATACAACAACGAGGTGTTTTTTTGTCGTTGACTCTTCTGCTCCTTTTTGTAACGCTTGCAGCTTCTAGTCAAGTCATGAGGAGGGAAGAAAAGATGAAAAATTGCTTGTTTCCGCTTGGATGAATTGACCACACGACACAAAAGCAGCTAAAGAAGGAAGATGGGTAATATGTTTCATCTGGTTGTTGCTTGAGTTGGGTTGTTGATGATGAAACCACATTGCTTTTTTCTACACCGCAACAACTATTATTACCTACATCTTTCCGTTCTTATTTTGTTGGTCTTTTACCCTTTCTGGTAGTACAAGATATAGCCATTTTCTTCTTTCCCTATCATCGCCACACAAAAAATTATACTCAACAACAAGAAGACACAAATAAAGGGTCTCCATTTATTACCGCATTTTTCACGTGTTGAGTGGATGCACACGGCACACACTCATATAAAAAGTCAGATAAAAATGCTATGTAGTTTACTAGGTCCCGAGATCTTTCACCCGAGAAATATAATAACAAGAGTAGCGACTTTTTTCCGCTGTATTTCCAATGCAATGCTATTTTGTTCATGGACTTACAAGGCAGACGGAAGGATCGACCTCGTCATTTTGTTACAGAAAAAGCTTTGTAGCGCTTGAGTCTAAGAAAAATTGTATAAACTTGTTTGTTGGATGGGCTGCTGTGTTGTGGTGATAAGACTTTTTTCTCTTTCCCTGACATTCTCCTCCCTCATTTTGTACGTCCATCTGGGGTGACGAGGATACACAGATTTCAAAATGTACTCACAAGAAAAAAAATATTATTTTTCTTGTCCACACAGAGTATTTGTACCAAGAGCCATAGGACGAGCTACAACAGATGCTCCAGTTTCAAACTTTGTACCAAAGAAAATAATAAGATGGGAAATAGGGAAAGAATTTTTATGACTTTGGTGGTGTTGTGGTGAAGTTAATGCCATATTATCCAGCTATGATGGTGACGTTGGTTTTTTACACAACATCGAAAAAATGAAGGTGTTGTGACAACAAGACTATTTTTGGTGATCTGATAATCATGTTTTCAAGTCTCGTTTTCATGTCATAACAACAAGTCACTAGAGTGCCGCTTCATTTCCCCGGTTGACTGTCGCGTAGCATCGTTTCGGGACATATAATATTACTTCATGTTCTTGTGGTGGTGAAGGTGTTTTGTATTTACCTTTTGGAACAGCTGCCAATATTTTTATAACCAGGGAGAATATACAAGATGAGATCGGAATGATAATCGTGATGACTAGGTGACTGATCATCATCATCACATACGCTAAGAATAGAAGATGGTACCGTGATGGATGCATGATCTACTTGGGAAATGAAGGAACTCGTGATAAAATGATGATGGCATGTCCCAGTGAAAGTGATGCTGTGTATAGCACACACGATTTTTTGTCACGCCACTTAAACATGTGAAACAACATGTGCCGTACCAGTATACTAAAGGGACCTAAATATATACAATTTTCTCTTGCCTTCTCGGTGATTTTTCAAGTGGAACAACATGTTTTTATTGCCTATTTTTCATACTGTTGCTGTACAGCAAACAACACTTTGTATTATTATCTACCCAAATCGTCCATATACCCAAGTCCACCGCTTTGTCCAAAAAATTTCAAAATTGTCTAGAATACTTTCTTTTTGGCTCTCGCTATCATCGTCTTACACCAAATCCTCTTGTGACTGATTTTGTTCCAGTGAGAATGGCTACAGTCCAAAACTGCATTTGTGCAGCAATTTTTTGGAACCCAATTTTTCCTTTTTCTCTAGGCAATCTTTTTTCTCATCTAACAACATACACAATATAAGGCTTTCATGACTCACTTCCTTTGTTTTGTGGTAGATGTTGTCCTTTAAGAAAATCTTGTGGCAGTGGATCTTCTGTCCTGTGCGCTTCCTCTTCAATCATGACCTAGTTTTTTTCTTTTTGTTTGGTCACTTCCATTTGTCGTTTGTATAGAATGTCTCGTTTGTCCCTGTGTATAGCATAACAGAAGAAAAGGAAAGCGGATTTTTACCTTTTCTTTCCCTCTCCATTTTGCACCGAATTGCGTTTGTTTCCTTTTTTGCGTAAGCGGTTCAAATAAAACCGCTACGTTGTTTGCAAGGTTTGCTGTGCACCACACAAAACAGAAATAGATCTATCTTCTTACCTTTCTTCATTTCCGAGAAAAAAGGAAACGTAGTATTCCCCGAGCTGGTTTTGTTTGCCGATAAAAGGGTTTCTACTCGTCATTGTATACTGTATCATCCCTTCTCTTTTCTCTCTATTTGTTGTATCACTCCACACTATACATACAGTATATATGAAAAGCTAGAATGTCTGCAACCTATGACTATGTTGATTGCAAAGCAACCAAGTAAAGGAGAAGTAGACGATGGTCACGGCAAGGATGATGATGATCACGATGATTATGCCAATACAACGTAATAACTTGTGGTCTTGGTGGAAGAAAAGCTTTCCTGTGTAGGCAGTAGAGTTCCATGGTGGATCATAAAGGGACTCTCTTCTGTCTATATTCCCATTTTCCCCATACCTATTACAGAGAGGGAGAGAGAGAGGCTAGAAGGACCATCATCGTCTAAAAATATTGTTATCATGAAATCATAAGAACTTAGTAGTAGTACCTAAAGCCAGCTAGTACATAACATCCAACCCACTGAAAAGATCTTATTTGTGTGTGTGTAGTATCTTCTTCTTTAGGATAGTGGCTTGGGTACGGATGGCGTGTATGGAAAAGATGAGAGATTTATCACGCTCCACAAGAAATTACTTTTTTCTCTTCACTCTTACTTTTCTCGTTGTAGCCTTTCTTGCAATTTTTTCGCTCTCTATTTTCTGCGTGTAGCCACCAGCGAAGAAGGAAAAAAGCAGAGGCGAATGCATAGGGCAACAACACACAATAATAATAATGAGAAGGAGGAGAAGACGCGATGATAATCCCTGAACACAGATATAATACCGCGATCGAGTCAACAAACTTGATAGATTCATGGTACACTGGTTAACGAATGAGGAAACGTAACGGTAGTTTGGTTTTGTTATTGGTTGTACTACACGGATCATGAGGACCGTGTGGATAAAAGGATGATAGTATGCTCAACGGAAAAGAGGAAACGGAAATTCTTCTGTTTCTGGCTGGTTGGATTTATTTGTAGCAGGAGATTCATACGATTCTTATCATAAAAACTAGCGATTAATACATACTACAATAGGCTATGCCATAAATACAATAATATTTGTTGGTGATGGGATGATAGTGTGTTTTGTATGATGCATGATACTCTTTTGGTTCACGAGAAAAAATGTGATGATGTGTGGGACATCTGACTATTTTGGTAACCTAATTTACAAAATGGAAACCTGTCTTGAACTCGGAGAGGTTAAATAGAAACAAGGGAAGCACGTGGCAACGGGGTTTATTGATAAATGATCGTCTTATATCGAAAGAGAACCTTCATGACATAAATTGTAAATGAAAAATTGCGAATGGGTCACTCAGTCACTCTTTGTGTTATTTGTCACTATGATTTCATGATTCTCATTTTTCCTCCTCCAAGTACAACTTTCTCCCAATAAATCTTGAAACATTTAATGGCTAATGAGTTCAAGATAACGTTATTTATGCAATTCATGTACAATGACTTTCTTTTCTTTCCGTTTCAGGTGAAAAGCAAGCTGCAATGCAGTCTGGATCCCAGTCCACAAAATGTCGGAGCACATCTTTCCTGCCAGTTCTCCTGGTAGTCATCTGTCAACTACTTGTGTTTTCATCAAGCTTATTGACCACTACGCTACGTCACATGATTAGTGGCAAGAGATGTAGTCCCCACAGGAAGAACAATGGCCGAGTTATCAGTAATGTAATTAATTCATCAGCGTCTTCTCCTTCATCATTATCATCATCCTTATCAACGTCAACATCAATTGGTGCGTCCTACTGCTCTTCTTACGATGCTACAATCAAAGCCAGCAAAAAGAAGTCATTATTAGCTCAACGAGAACAACTGATGATGATTGAGTCGGAAGATAAAATAAATAAGTTCTTTTCAATGAATCAGGAGGCGGAAGAGATGGAGCAAAACAACAGCAGTCAACAAAAACGTGATAAAACCCTAGTCAACCAGTTTCCCTTGTCATCATAATCATCTTCTCAATCCTCCTTTCTCCGTAAATAAACCTTCTCTCCGCTTTCGGTAAAAATGATCGCTTGTCTTCCTTCCCGATTCCGAAACTACGACGAAGAAAGTAAAAAAAAGAAGAGATAAAAGGAGCAGTAATTCATTTTATTTGTTAGCATGTCCATCTGTCCTGTGCTGTTGTTTTGTTGAGATTTTTGTTTTGACGAAGAAAGAGGCTTTGGCAAAGAACAAACATGTTTTGCGGTGGCTTGTTGGTTTCATTTTGTTGAGGGAATGGGAGTAAGAAAGACAGAATGGAAAGGATTATGACGAGACGACCCTTGAAGATGAATCATCAGATCAAATGATGATAAAGGGTAAAAGTCAACAGGGAAAAGGGCTTGAACCATGCAGAAAGGCGAGACAAGGCAGGCGGTGCAGTCGCCGCTACCTACAAAACATTCGTACACATCATCATCACCGTGGTCTTCATCATCGTATTCATACCCTATAGCATAATAACCAAGATAAAAGTGACAGAAAAGCTGGAAGAGTGTTATTCTTTCATGAACACGATAAATAAGCCAAAATCATAATTCCAATCTGATTGCGAGCTTTCATCGCACTTCACATTTTATTATACCGATACGTTAAGTATGGTACAGAGTGAAAAGGTCATGTCCATCATGTTTGTCTACAAATGAGGACTACATAAATTAATTTGTTATTTAGTTTGATGAACCAGCAGATTATGAACCTGGCGAAAGGGAAACTTTTCATCGCTATCACTTTCATCATTTTTTGGATTCTAAGCGCCGCGTCGGAACAAAAACAAAGTTAATTAAATACATCAATTCGCTGAAAGAGATTTGGCTCGCCTGACTCGCTGAAAGGGCATATTTTATTGTTTGTATAATGCTTAGCGTGGTAAATAGTGACGTGACATACCATGAAAATACTACATACTACGTAGTGTATGTAATTACAAAATTACATTTATACGATACGATATAACGTGTACAAAATATACAAACGTTAATTTTCTACTTTCTTTCACTATCAATTAATTAATGTACAGAAAGGATACCATTAATTATACAAAGGATATCAGACTGTTTTCATGTCTATAATTTAGAACAGGCCATTTATTATGCGTACAAGCAAAAGTTGCAAAACTGAACAAAAACTATATTACCTAAGTGAGTTAAATTAAGTGTGGGAGAGTTCATATATGTTTCATCAAAATTATAACTAAAGAGAATATTAACTGGTTTTTAGGGAATTATTTAATCTATTCAAGTATAAAAACATGCAAAAATAAACTTGTTATAAAATAAGCGGTACTTACGCCTACGAGTTCTGCTAATCTTTCTATGTGAGTAAGTCGAGTAGAAAATTATTTTGATAACAATGAAAATTACCAAGAAACGATTAGAATAAGTTGGTTTAATTCATTCTTGGATTCCCGAACGACTCAATTTCAGCTTACATGACTGGCTTTTTAGTTATATAATGGAAGCATATTATGGTCAGCAGATCTTTTCTTACTAAATACATTAAGATCATTATATTTAATTATTTGTAGAATAAAGTGTAGTGGTAAAACTACCAACTACCAAATCTAAATCCAATAAGCAAATGGAATAGATTAATAAGTATTATAGTTTCCATTTAAAACCTTTTAATGTCAATCATATTAATCTGTATCTATATTTATCTATTATCAGATGATAGAAAAATATAATTATTCTATTTACGTAGATGGTTGAATTAACTATAATCGTCAGGAAAGAGAGAAGCTTTGAAAAGATCTAACATAGTGAGGTAAGTAAGTTGTAAATATTATTTGACATACGAGAGTTCACGATTACAAGTAACATTAGTCACGAAACTAAAGGGGTTAGAACTACTAATATTTTGCTTACATATATGTAATATAATATATATTATTATGAATATATTCATAAAAAGATATTTTGATTTTCAGTAAAATTATTAACAGTAAAGTACATTATGTAGTTAATGATAAGTTCACTTTTATGATATATGAAAGCTGCAGAAAATTATAGATCGGTATGAATTTTCTATATTATAGGCGAACAAATGAGATAGAATGAGTGGAGTGTTTAGCCAAGTTTTGGGAATCATATATTGGCAACCTTGGTGTATTTACTTGTTCTAAAAAGAGTCACCTGAATTTTTTATACAATGAAAATAAAATATTGATAATTTGCATTATAGTATATAGCACGTAAATAGCTGTATAAAACTAACGTTAAATAAGTAATTATACACATATGCAGCAAAAACACATCTCTGTAAATCTGTCCATAAATTTGAGAAAGTATGTACATAATATGGTATTTTACTAATAAGTATAAGTAATAAGCTATGAAACTTTGGTATACGGTTGTAAGTGGAATATAGACTTCTGACTTTCGTTTTTGCTTGGACACATAAGCAACAAATAATTGGTCGTATACTCGGTGTAAAACATGTCATGTATGTAAAAGCGTAAACGATTTTTATAAATATAAAACTAACTTGTAGTATTATGCTAAAATAACCTTGTTTTTGTAAGTTAATCTACCACTTATTACATAAACAGCTAACTTTATTCGATTCATTTAAAAAATAATTTGTAAAAATCCGGTAGAAGAAAATGAGAGATCACTTGGTGTAAGGAATCTTATGTAATAGGTATAAGGTTTATTCTGCACTCCTGCAGGTATGTGTTTACTTGTGTATTAAAGATAAAGTACATACAAATGTCCATAATATTCATTATCTAGTCATAACGTGAAGATGAATATAATAAGATGCATTGAAAATTAATACAATATGTAGTACATATATTGACATTGGTCCGTGTGTTTTAATCACTCTACTATGTACATAGTATAAGTATCACCCGCACAGTTATGCTTTTATCATTCCAATCATTTTTGCAAATGTCAACAAATGAATTAAAACCTTTCACTGTACATAATAATTTTAAAAGCCCAGGCTCATTGATTATTTCCATTGTTGGTGACCCTTAATATTTCGGACCCGATAATGTTTAAATCGTATCTGAGAATTATCGTGTTAAAATATAAGTTTGTAGCCCGCAAAATAAAATATAGTTTTCATTGTCAGATGAAATCTTTTTAGTTTGCATTTTTATACAATATTCTATTCAGAATTACATCCATAATTAAGATACCACCTGTATAAATAAGTAAACATATAAATATACTCACTTACAACTTACCATTTATGAATGTACATTTTGTGTGTGTATGTGCTACAATATTAAATTATATCAATAAAAGTAAGACAGTTGCAACGTCAGAGAAAATACGACATGGTTCTGGATATTTCTTGTCGATTCATTCCTCATATTAATATTACTATGTAATCATTTAATGGTACAGTACAGTACACACCTGGGACCATACTGCTTAAACAACGGCACAATATACGGCTTGAGAGTTCTGGACGCGAGATTTGTTTATTAACGCATCGCATCCCTATTTAATACATTGTTTCAGTCCATAGAAGCGATGACAATCTTGCTCTGATGATTCAATTTTCCCAAAGATTCAACGCAAAAAATTTGCAATGAAAAAACGTATTAAATTATTCACGCAAAAAGTACTTTTCCACTTTCTTCCATCCCATCAATATTGATCACATTTTGCGCGCATGGGATGATGGTAAGTTAAAGTTGAATAATAAACAAAGGCGGCTGTGAGAATCTATTTACAATCTCCATAAAAAATTTAATCTTCCGCTTATCCCATTATAATCCTGTTTTCTCTCATCTCATCCATAATCCATAGATAAACAAACAAGGCACTGGAGACCCGACTCGTAAAGTCAACAAAAAAACGGTACAGTGCAACAGCAAGCATAGTTGTTTTATCGTTCCAAGAATAAAAATACTCTACCGTCATCAGCTCCGTTCCGGTGGGATCTCTTACCTCATTTGCCTACATATCGACTGCTATCAAACCCTATCATCAACAATGCCACCAGTAATTCAAAAGATGGTATTGAAAAATTAAGAATGAATGGAAGAATACAACGTGTGCACAATGCAAAGGCAAACCGAGCCCATATGCATTTAGGTATCCAAGCCCATACATATTTATTGGCTATTGGATTGGATATTATCGCTTTAACGCAAGCAAACAAACAAGCAAGTCTGTAAAGTAAGCACAGGAGAAAATTGCCATGCATGAGCCTCGCCAGCCTTGAGTAGGCCATATGAGACTTACTGTTGAGTTGAGAACGGAGAAAGTGAAGAAAAGAGGAGGAAATGTGAACGAAGCTCACGGAAAACAGAAGAGTGGCCCATATGGGACTTAAGCTATCATCATCACTCTATTGATATGCAAACAACCTGGGAAAAGAGAAGAGTAAAAGAGAAAGCGCTTGTTCTGTAGTCATTTATCCTGCGTGTTCTTATACACTTCTTTATAGCGTATTATTATTACCCATATTGGCACTATTACCACTCCTACCGAACAAGCAAAGGAAATTATAACTGTAAGTTTAGCGTGAATGAAAACATCAAAGAAAACAGCAGCTCGTATAATGCCCAAATAATCTGAAAAGTTCTCCCTCTTCCTCACGTTTCCCCAAATAGCAAGAGCCGTTTCTACTTTCCCTTGGCAAAGGATCCGGAAACAAAAATAAGAACGCAGCAAAGAAAACATTCTTTGAGACTGCATAATGTTACGTATGATTATGATGTAAGTCTGTACTCTGTACGTCTACCCACACACCGCCGTGGCTACCACCGAAATTTGGAGAAAATCTTCATAATAATGTACAACTTGCATCACAATTTATTTGCATTATAAATAACACCAAAATAAAACCAATTCACAACTTCCCAGTGCAAATTTTATAATGCAGTACATATAGTACACTATTCGATACGCAATGGAACTACATTATACTCTGGGCCAAGATGATGAAAAAGTTTAAGTTAAAACGTAACAGGACTACAAACGGACCGTATGTAGTACGTGAGTACCTTCCAGTCAGCGAAATTTGCCAAGAAATGCGACTTCTCGTTCGTTCTCTCTTTCCTTCCTGGATGGAAGTCTGCATTACACACAACGAAAAGAGAAAGGAAGGCGATCACATTACGTCATAGAGAAAAGGGATACGGATCCATGCATACTTTATTTTATGAGCAGCAATAATAATATTATCATTGGCAATACTCTTTCCAGAGCTCATACATACTTGCTGGCTCATGAGCATATCAGAGGTTGCCTTTAGTTATTGGGGCAATGTGCAATGTCAAATGGGGAATTAAACTGGGAGAATATTATCCATCCAACATATTATTATCCCTTTTTGATCCCATCATTCAGGAATAAGAGGAGAAAAACAAGACCACCAACGAGAACATCCAACATTTGTACACTGCACAGCGATATACCAAAGTTACATACATTTATTTTGAAGTGGAGTGCTGAGAGCTCCAATATAACAAGTACCAAGTAAGTACACAAGTCAGGCTGGAAAATCTTGGATAAAATAATACAGTCAGACGCAACATCATCAGAGGCGGCAGCAGCAGTGGCTTCATTCCAATATTTCTTGGGAGACGGTCTGGAAAGAAAGAAGAAGGAGAAAAACAAAAAAGTGGCATTTTGCATCCAGTTATTAACTCAAATTTATTTTTTAAATGGGAATAATAATGTATGTAATGCAGCAAGCAGCACATTTTATACGCGGAGAAGAATAAAAAAATATCGGATGAGATGATGTAAGATGCAAAGCTGATATTATTATGACGGCAAGGAGAACAAGAAAATGATATGGCGAATCCCTCTCATTCCTCTGGTAAGTAGGAATACAGCCAGGAAAAATGAAATACGCATGTTAATGTCGTCTTTAGTTTTCTACGTTCCTTCGTTTTTGGTTTACTGCAAAAAAGAGGAATTCAAAAAGACGAGATGAAGAGGAAGTAGGGTACCCAACCAAATATAATCATGTACATAGAATGCTGTATGAATAGTTTAAGCTTTGAAGCAAAGGCATTATTAGAAGAGCGCAAGGTTTAACTTATTATTCTCTCTTCCGATGCTATCCCTTCTGCTGCTGCTGAGCCTTTTTTATATTATCTTGGAGTTAGATCTGTGTACAATAAGTAATGCGAATGTGTAGTACAGTAAGTAAAAGTACAGCATAGAGAAAGTAGTGCCAGTGCTGCTGCTGGTAATGGTGGCGGAGCACACATCACACAAGTCTTTCTTAACGACCCCGTTCTAAGTTACGATACGATGTGATACGAGCAAGAAAATGGACCTCTTTTGATAGAAAAAAACGAGCCCGTAAAGAAAAGACGGCTTTTCTTCTCTCTGTAATATGCTGTATTCCAAGTAGAAAAGAAGATGAAGGAGGAGGAGGAGGATGGGTAGTAAGTAGCAGTAGATTTCCACAAGATATTATTATAGCAGTAATAGATATGTAGCAAACCAAACTAACCAGTATGGCACGGAAAGATGTTCAATGGTGTCTGATGATCTTACTTAGTGGTTCATAATAATATGTTAGTATGTAAAAAGAACTTGCAAGCTATTCACGAGAACGGGTCGTATTATATTTTTACGTATGCTCGTACATTGGACATGTCGTTTACGAAGAACATTAGTGAGTTTTGTAGATATTATGTGCTACACACGCGTAAAATATATGTGGCCATCTCGTCATGAAAAAAGAGAAAAGTCTTTCCGAAAGTGGAAAGCCTGTTTTAATCATTTAATTCCTGCAGAAAAGGGTTCAACCTTATTGCTGCAGGAAAATACAGCCTAAAAATTGCAGTCTTTTATGGCTGCGTTGTAGTAGTGGATGTCCTTTGATAATGCATGAAGTGGTAATTATAAGAATTGACTAAAGGAGAACGTGCATACATCAATGGTTTTCAGCAGTTTTTGTCATCAGGATGTAAAATTTTCAACTGCAAGAAATTTACATGATTTAATTAGTTTTACTACGTCCACAATGCGGACGGCAGACGGATAAGCATAAAGAGATGGTAAAGATGAGCTAAGATAAAGAATCACAGCTTGAAGAGATACGGATTTATAAATTTAGTTAATTTGTATGTCGAGAGAGAATGGAAATATGGCCATTATAGCAAAGACCTTATGTGACGTCAGCAGGTTTAGTCTCATTATGATAACATGTAATATGGTAGACAAAGCATCTTACTAACATGTATTGATTTTTATATCATGTACTCGAAGAAACTATTCATATACGTTACATTACAAAACACGCCAACTGTTTTTCTTTTAATTGTAGCCCTATCGGTTACAAGATGAAGATGATGATGGTCAATATTAAGGCAGTTTAGCAGGAATGAAGTGGATTTTTCATTCAAAATGTTTTTTTTCATTATGATTCAAAGTGATTCTCATAACTTCCAAATCTGCTTCAGTTTTAAACAAGAAGACATTTCGTCTCTGTACAAGTAAGGTTGTCGAATTTGTGGTAACGGTGAATGAAAGCGTTCAATCCTAAAATTCTATGCATCCAATGTGTTCTGTGTAACTTTGAAAATACAGTAATATCTCCAAAACACATACCCCATCTAATTTGCTGTTAATATGATCTCATAAAATAAAAACCAAGCAGTAAGCAGGTTTCCTCTTTCTTCAAACGCCAAAACTTTTTATCCGGCTATATTTTTATTTACATCCATACTTTGTCACAATTTACTTCATAGCCAAAGTTGGAGTGCACGCACACAACTTTATTATTATATCCAACCATAAGCTTGACATCGCCGATAGACGGACTGGTATACTACTATTTACATATAACTCTCTTGCTATCGTGTTTCAGACATCCTTTCAACTTTCTCTTTTCCCTTCTGTAGTATTTTTTCTCACCCACTCACAAATAAACACAAACATGCTTGTTTTGCTGACACCGCAAAAACTTGACGTGTTCTCGGCGTACTCTCCAAGATAAAAGCATCCTGTCGTACTGACACTAGCCATAACTGTGCACACTGGTAACAAGCATGTGTCTAGTAAAATCAGCTATTTTTCTCAGCCATCATTTTCCACTTTTTGTTTACTGCAACTATGAGAAATTAACGTGCTGAAGTACCTCTTGCGTGAGCGTGACTCTTTTTTTTACATTATTTTCCTGAATAACATCATAAACTACGCAACAACATCATGGGGCGGAATTATTTGAAAAACTTCTGGAAAATATTGATAATACCTATTCAACTTAGATAGACAACGACTGCAAATCCCCCCATAATCATCATAGTCTGTAATATCCCATATATCATACACATAAAGTTGTTGCATACTGTGAGCAAGTACTTCTCGCTCAGTCAGCATCCATCTATAGATACTACCTACCTATTAGTAGATTCCCAAAGCATCTCACTCAATTTATATCAGAAATTAACTTAAATAAGAAGAAAGCTTTTTTAGCTGAGGTCTCTTTTCTTTCCCGTTCAGTTATTTCCTTCTTTGACTATATGTATGTCGCTATTTTACTCAAAATCACTTTCTCAAACATGTAGACTCAGACATGTACATTTATTATTTTAGCTTGATCATGCTACTGCAGCATTCATTCATATTTCCTTGTTACATTTATGTATTTATATCCGGTAAACCGTACAGTAAGCAAGGTAGGAGGAGCGCACTTGTCCTGTGCTTTCTCTCAAATTTTCACAAGCAATGCTTTCTCCCGTAGAATATATTTATCTCCACGTCAATTACGGGTAACCAAGCTGAATATAAAATCAATATACTACTATGTTTCTCAACAAACTACAATATAAAAAAAACCTCTTCCTGTCGTGCCTTTAGTAGTCTTTTTTCCCATTTATTTGGGCTTTCGAGAGTATATCCAATAAGCTTTAAAAAGCTGACTGAAAACTTATGATATTTGAAAAATTCCTACGGTGCCAGGTTAAAGAAAGGAACACAAAAGGGAAAATAAGCTTATGTGAAATACCAATTGAAATGAAGAGATATTGCAAATTTTTCTCTAGAAGAAATTGAATGAATTGAATTCTTCATACAATAAAATAATAATAAAAGGATGACGAATTTGAAAAGAATTGAGGGCAAATGAGGAGCATGTAATAAAAAATATTATGCTGTCAGGAATGACAAGACGAGCAAACAGTTCTACTGCGTTTTATAGTTGATATTATAAAGCAGAAAAAATAGGAACAGATATAGTCACAAGTTATTTAAATAAAACATTTTTAGAAAAGAATAGAGAATGGATTGACTGACAGATTATTGGATAAACAATTTTTTCGTAAGCAAATACAAGAGTTTTTAGTGGACTTTGCATGCGTGGTATCATCACATTTATTCTCGTCTGTGGAATAAAATCTAAATAATATTTTTTGCGACGACATGAGAGAAAATGGAGAAAATATGGTGGGGTGGGAGATGATAGATAATATAGATGCATTTTATGGTTTTGGTGGAAAGTTGGCGAGTGGATAATATTATGGAATGTTATTATGGAACTGTTGTATGTGTGCAAGGCTTATTTGAGACAGATACATATAACGGAACATAGCCATGTGATGACACTGACACATTGTTTATGTGCTCCAGATTTTAATGTGTTTTCAAGAACAAGCGACATATACTCAGGACGCATGGAGTAGACTGTAGAAGACTAACACATTTTTTTCTTGTCTGTGTAGTTCTGGACTTTTAGTTTATTCGATGCGTATGGGGTGAGAGTGAGTAGGATAATCCAGTGGTTTTTACAAATCTGGGAAAGCAGACGTAGAGGACTAGTTGGTGAGATATGATCCAGACGGAAGAGTCAGGAGAAAACATAAGTATGTGGAAGAAGATGCATTGCCACTCCAACTTTACTCATTGTTGAATAAAAGTGAAGAAAATGGGTCAAGCAAAAGTAGAAAAAATGGCTGATATAGTGAATTTTATTACGGATGACGATCTGACAATTTTTTAGAAAAAAATGGATATATGTGTTGTATGTTTCCATATTTTTTCTCATTTATAAATAACACGCACATTGCTTTGCCAGCCATGCATATACCTATTCACACTTGAATGTGAATTTAATAATGTAGTTTAGGGGAAATGGAAAAGTGTTTCTGTAGAGTATTCAGGCTGAAAGGTAAAGGTAAATATGAAATAGTATTTTACTGTAGCATGACCGATAGAAATATTTGTCTGTCACAAGTTTGCTTGATGAAGCAATCAAAATCATGCTAAAAATAAGCGGACTTTGCCCCCAATCATTTGTACGCTCACGCAACCTTTATCAAGCAGAATGAGATTCTCTTGGAGAATTTCATTGCATGCACGAATAATGAAAAATTAATAGATTTATAGCCAAAAGAAATGCTGACAAATGGATAGATCTTGGATGTGCTGTGTGACAGTTACCTACTTTTGTTCATTTTAAAACTCTGTTGTATTATGCCATTATCGCGATTCGCGATACTTGTACATAATTGAAAAAAATGCTAAAGCCTTTAGAGAGCCGATAGGCATAACTAAAATCCGATAAACTACTGGTTTTATTAAGTCATTCATGTAATTATATTACTATTACATATTAATTAATAACCGTATATACATGCGACAACAAATCATTGTCAATCTGGTCTGATATAAACGCATAACCATTTCCTCCCATCATGACATCTTTGGTTATATGGGCTACCTTACCATTCTATGGTAAGAGTCAGGCTGCCGAGGTTACTACTAACCAAACTGCTGGTTAGTAACCAGTTAACGATCAACCAAGCAAAAGCAGAAAGAATGAACAGGCAGGAGCATATATCGCGCATTTACAACACATAAAATATATAATGCATACATACACACATAAATATTTTGATCTCTAAGTAACTACGCCTACCTTTATGTCGTAAACATTACATTGTTAGATTAGAGTCAGGTGGCATGTCTTTTTGTCTCATGCCTTTAATTGTAACTTTTCAGGGTGTTTGGTGCATGTAGTTAGTAAGTAATTTATTAATTGTGTTGACTTTGATTTGATTATGAGCTTATCAATGAGTTGATACGTGATTATTTTGTTGGGCTGGGATACGTACGAGAAAGCAGTATTATTTTATACACGTATTTTACACCAAATCTATGCGCAACGTTATTTGCTCTCTACTCCTCTGACCGTTAAACTTAAACCGTGAATTCGGATTTTATCATGTCTTGCGACTCGGTGGATGAGTATACTTGCGCAGGAGTTTTTGTCAACTTCAAAGATGTGCTTGGATCGGGATCCTTTGGGAAAGTGTACAAAGGTGATTGATACAAAGATCTGTGATTTTTTTAGTTATTTACATTGACACCCTTTTAGCATGTTTGTTTAACGGTGGTTTATTACCTAGTTTGTCTTTTGAATATTTTTACAGGAAGACTGGACGGCGAAGATGTCGCGGTGAAGGTCATCAACGGGGAGAATAGTGAGTCAGAAAAGGAAATCAACAGGATGCGCAAGGCTTCTGGCCATGATAATATTCTGAATTTATTGGGCACCGTTCCACCCTGTAAGGAAATTGGTACAATATTCACTACTTTACTTGTTCCGTTCCTAGAATATTAAAACCCGGTTGGTTGGTCAAACAGGGAACCACATTGTTGGAACTTGTCACAAGGTAACAAGGAACACAACTTGGTTGATTACGGAGTACATGGAAAATGGGAACCTGTCGACATATATGAGGCATTATGCTGGTGGACTTCCTGCTGTAAGAAACTGAAACGATATTCAAATAGTCAGAATAGAATATAGTCTAACTATTTGCGCCTTTATAATTTTTCAAACTAAATTATGTATGACATTATTTTTTTGCATTTCCAGCATGGAATGATCAAAATGGCGTATCAGGTGGCGCTAGGTATGGACCACCTGCACAGGTATTGTAACCTGTTGCACATGGATCTGGCAGCTCGAAATGTACTTGTTCAAGATGATAATTACAATGTCAAAATCGGGGACTTTGGTCTGTGCCGGGATTATGATTTTAGCGATCAGTACTATGAGGTTAGTGAAATGTTTTCTGGTCAGGATTTAACTTTTTTTTGTAATTTGGTGTTGTTGTGGCTGTATACAACTTTTTTTAAATGCAAACATTACAGGGCAACGGCTTCATCTGCCCTATTCGCTGGATGCCACCTGAAAATCATCCCTATCCTTACAGGCAACCTAAGTTTAGTCGCAAAGGCGATGTTTGGAGTTTTGGAGTGCTGTTGTTTGAAATCTGGACTCGTGGAAAGTTTCCATTTGAGGGAATTGGTGATTTTCAAGTAATGTGACGCAATTTGCATATTTTCATAAATTTTAGTTTGATATATTTCGAGGTTTAAACTACTTCACTGATGACTTTAATTACTGTATTTTAGGTAATGAATGTTATGAAGAAAGGTAAAACTGTACTGGATTACGGTAAAGTTTGTGCAAGGTGGTGGGTAATAGATCTGATGAAACAGTGCTTTTCATACGATAAGGAAGGCAGGCCGAATTTTCGGAAAATTTATTCTACCATTGCGGATAATTCAGAATACAACCTTGAATCCGAAACGGAGTCTGAGTCACAAGATAGCTACTACTATTAGTTTGTATTTATATAAGAAGAAATGCTATGAAATCGCATTAATTTTAATATGTTTATTACCTATGTATACTTTTTTTACAGAATGCAATTAAATAAAATTATATTTATAGTTCGTTTCTTGCAAAATAGCAACTTAATGATAATTTCTTCAATAATCATACAATGTACCTATAACTTCAATGGTATTCATTCATTATACATATTATTTTTCATTTCAAAGGACTTCCATCGTTCACACGTCTAGTTTTGTTGGCTAGTTTGCATTACGCACACATTAGAGTATTGTTAATTCAGAACAGCTACTGTTAAAATGCTAAACGCCTAAATTCATGCTAGTGAAAAAACCTAAAATCGTATGCCGTTTATTCAAAGCAGCGAGGTGAGAATTTTGAATTGTAATTAGCTGGCCACTCGGGTCCCTACAGTTACAGTGCATGTCTCCATGTCCTTTCCATCGCCTGCATATTACTGTTTGCCATTTTGCCATGGGAGGAATCGACGTAATTAATATTTGCATAATGTTGCCGAGGAGACTGTTCAAATGGAATGGATGTGATTCGAGTCGATTCCAAGTAAGTTTTTGCCTGTTTTGCAAATAATTTCGGACAACTGATACTCATCACATCACGACATCACTTGGCTACTTTTACATGCTTTGGACCATCCAGTAAATCGGTTTTGGCATTTTCTTGTACGAACGTGTTTCTATCGGCTAAGCCATTCGGCTTTCTTTCTCCCATTCATTCTGTGGCTTTTATGAAGAGTTGTGTTATTTCGGGGCGGGTTGGCAAAAAGTGTAAACGGGAAACTTAGTAATTTTTTTGTTTAATGTGGCTATTTTATTGCACGTAATTCGAAGCAAATTACTTTTTGAGTTCAATTTATAATTTGTCCAAATTACATAATCGTTACTGCAAACGGTGAAATAATAGGAGTATTCAGTAGAAAAGTGTAGTCATGGATCAAGTCGACGTGTATTCTTGTGATGGGATGACCTTATTGGAAATCATTGGACAGGGGAGTTATGGAGTGGTGTACAAGGGTAAGTTGGCTTGGTTAAGGTGTTTTTAAAAGACGAAAGAGGAGCATTTCACGAGCAACTAATATAGCCGTGACCAAATGATTTCTTGAAAGAATTTTTATGCTAGAATTATAATTTATATGCATTTAATTAAATTGTATTCCCAAAGGGGAGCTAGGACATGATGACAGCGAGGTTGCCGTGAAGATCATGAAACGAAAGGGCAATGCATTCAAAGAATTCATGAGGATGAAAAGATTGGACCATCCTAATGTCTTGAAATTAGTGGGATTTGTCCCACAAGGTGAGATCTTTAACGAACCAGTCAGCATTTTCCTATAATTAGTATTTTGGTATTTATAATATGAATGTAATAAAGTGCGTTTACAAAGGATGTAAATATTATTTCTTAGGTCAACATGATTATTGTAGCTGTACTGGCTTCAAATCGGGATTATGGTTAATTTTGGAATATATGCCATTCGGAAACTTGCTCCAATATGTTCGGGATAGGAAAGCTGGTCTCAAATCTGTAAGAGACAAATATTAATCGTTTATATCCATATTTCCAAAAAGTTTTTTCTCTGCCAAACTTGCAAATCAGAGTCAAGGAAGTTGAAGTTAAAAATAATTATTATATTTGTCTGTTTTATGCAGGATATGATGCATAAGGATGGTGTCAAAATTGCCGATTTCGGCTTGTGTGATGATTATTATGGGGACCAGTACTATTATAGAGTAAGCTGTGTTATCCAATAATGTTACATAATTGATGTTACATAATGTGTACCCTTGATAAATGGAAGTGGTGATAATAATGACCTTCAACTCAAACTATTTTATTCTCACAGACTCAGGGAAAGCCCTGTCCAATTCGCTGGATGCCCCCAGAAAATTTACCAGACAGTCCCCCGTTCTTCTCCTTTGCTCACTTCAGCCGTAAAGGAGATGTCTGGAGTTTTGGAGTGGTCTTGTATGAAATGTGGAGTCGCGGCAAGGAGCCATTGGCTCATCTTTCTAATACTCAAGTAATTCGCGAAAAATATAAATAACTACACAGTATGCAAAGTTGTGTAATTTCGTTACATTTATAACCTGACAGTATGCACATTGTTTTGATGTAATTCATAGGTCCTTTCCGCTGTGAAGGAAGGAACGACAGTTTTAACCGTGGACAAATCCTTCCACGCTTGCTCTTGGATACTAGATTTGATGAAAATGTGCTTTCAGCTTGATAAGGCCAAACGTCCCAACTTCAGACGGATTTATAAGTTTATTGATGAAAACTCAGAGTATAATCTTTACTAAAGTTTATATCTGGTAGTCCCGAAAATTAAATTGAGATTGAGAATTTTGCATTTTCTTTTTGTGTATCCATTCCCCAGGTTTGGTATAATACGCACTTATAATTATTATCAAGTATGTATATCTTCACAATATGTATAAATTACTATATAAACTGTCTATTAAGTATATATGGTAAAGTCATTAGTTACTAGTATGTTGTCGAATTTAGTTTAAGTTTAAAGTGTATCTGTATTTACTTATTTATATGTAATATTTTTCGAAAAATTAAGTTGGCTTTGATTCCTCAGCAGTTTTGATTGAAACTCGGTTAAATATTGTACGGTAACAAATGGATATATGTATCCTATTTGTATGTATTAATTCTGCGTAATACCTAGTTTTGTGTATGTCCAATTATTATCGAAATAAATAATAATCGTTTATCATATTTGTTTAAAAATTTCGAGTTTATTAATCAGCAAACGATTGAACTACAACAGCAATTATTTTCCACATACTAAGATTGACGTTTTCATCTTGACCTGTTGCAAAAATACATGACGGATAAAAAGTAGTAATGATCAGAAATCATTCCATCGGGAGAACCACATTAAAAACACACAAAGAATCTAAATTACCATTTCCAGATCCGAAATCACTATCTGAACCCGATTCGGTAGATTCCAGTTGCATTTTCATGATGGCACTTTCAACATCCTCCTTCCGTAATATTCCAAAAGCAAACCCTGAAATAATTTCATATTAGATATTTATCACAATATTTTACATTTTGAATGAAAATTGCACTTTAAAGCACGTACCACAAAATACGCCAACGGCAGTGACAGCCGTATCAAAAGTATCCATGTTTATTGTAGTTTCCAGTAACTTCATTCCACTACATTCCTCTACTATCAAATCACCTCTTCTGACTTCAAAAACAAAATGGTGCAGACTCTTTTGAGATTGTTAATAGTGGATATTAGGAATGTAATGGTACAAATTATTTTTATTTCCAAACTTCCATTTATGAACAAAATTGTTCTAACTTTATATGTTGCATATACACCATACTCATATTTCTGTTCATTTTATATAACTGAATACGTGTGTAAATTATGGTTTGCAACACATCTCGTAGTAATTATTAGCGTTCCTATTGTTATTGCTGGATATTATTGTACAATTCAGATTTATAATGTAGATGCAATATGCACGATTACATTATTACGAAGCGTTTTAATGTTTATAATACATACGGTTTATACAGACATTACCTACATACTTTCTTTAGCTTCAGTATTGTTAGCCATGAGTCTCATTCAAGCAAGTTAATTGAACATTTGGCAACAAACATTTGTTATACAATTCTGTTTTCTGATAGCTATTTCTTTTCTCACGACGCATACATAACATCTATTTTTATCATTCCATTCATGCGTTCGTAGTTCATGGAGTGAAAGTGCAAAATCTGACAACTGTAAGCTTTTGCCATGTTTTCTTTAATTGTTTGTTCACTTCGGGTCTTGTAAGTTTTCCAGTAGAACACGTGTCATCAATAATCAAACAGCAACACAACGTAAATTATACATTTGGTCTGAACATGATCAAAATTCGTTTACATTGACGCACTTATTTATACAATATATTCGAATTAACAATAATTATTATTTGTGCATGAATCATCGTATTGAAACATAAACAGACTATTCAATCCTTTGTTATGATTTCCCTCACAGGGAGCATATATTTTTTTAATATTCATACATTGAATTTCTTCTGTATTCAATGTTTGATAAACAAATATTTTAATTTAGTGGAATGCAATGTTTATGATGTACGTATGGTTTCTAAATTCCGACAGATTGCAATACTGGTTTTGTTGATGTGGGTCATTATTAGAAGATCCACTGTTATGATGGATGATTATTATCATTTATCAATCTTTAATTGGTTTTAAACGTCAATTGAGGGTGGTACGAACACGCAATGGGCAAGTGTTTCATCTCATCATCATCTCATCGTCTATATTTCAGCATGGAAAAGATGAAAAACTGGACAGTAAATAATATTGAATGATTAACGTCTCCATTAACGTTAGCAAATTCATTTATTAGTATACTCCAGACAGGACTTCAGATATATCGAATAGGTATATAGATAAAAATGCAGGTGGTAATGGATGAGATTCGACAGCAGCGATTTCGTCAGTTTAGCTTGACTCTGAAAAAATGTGATGTAATGATGATAAGATAACCATTTCAGAATAACGTATTCATTTATTCATTTTTCGAGTGGATCACAATATGGAATAAATTAAGTATAAATAAAGTAGATCCTCGTTTAGGAAATCATCAAACCGATTCGACAATTGGAACAATTAGCCTTCAGAAAGCGCACTCGTGCCTGCAAAGTTGTTTTTACAATTTCCTTTTCGAAATGTACCAGTCAAAAGTTGCAATTTTTCTTGCCTGCCTCTGCAGCTTCACCAGTTTGGCAAGTGGCGCTGTAGAAATAATTCAAGATGGAAACTACACTTTGGAATATAATTTACTACCCAATGAAACACTCTCTGTAACCGCCACCGTCAAAACGTTAGGCTGGGTCGGGGTTGGTCTTTCCCAAACTGAGGATATGGCAGGAGCGGATATGATCATTGGAGGCGTTGCAAATGGTAACGCGTATATTGGGGTAAGTTGAGAAAGTACAACTCTTCCTCCTTCAAAACATATTTTTGGGTGGAATAGAATGATAAAATTTTATTACTTCACTCAAGGATTACTTTGCATTTGGAAACTCAAGGCCTATTGAAGACATTGAAAACAACATACTGACATACTCTGTAACGGAAAACGCCACACACACAACCCTTGCGTTCACAAGGTTATCTGATACTGGGGACGAGATGGAGGACTTACCTGTGGTAAGTGCATGGCTAATCCATTTGGAATAAATTGTTCCATGGTTTTTATTTCATTTTTAATGGAATTTTTCAGAGTGAATTTTTATTCATTACTATTTTCGAATTTCTATTTTTTACAGTCCCGTTCAGTATACATTATCTGGGCGTACAGTGACAGCGACTCTTTGGCACATCACGGATTTGTGAACCGCGGCAGTGTTCCTCTTGCTCTATAAAAATTACACTATTATATCCCGTGGAAAATTTAATATGCATGAAATGAAATAAACAACACTATTAAAACAATTTTAAATTGCTTCAAAACTCTCCTTGTATTTTACTTTTATTTATCGGACAGGTATGCTTATAATATGCATTCATATATTTACACTAATAAGACATGGGGTTATGATTTAACTCATGCCTTAATATTTACATTAGCACCAATAAATTTATGTTCTTAAACTGTTTTACTGACATTCATGTATCACTGTTAACATTCGAGTCACCGTCAGTCAGACTAGCTTGTCAGTCTTCCTTCCCAGTTTACAAACCGCTCTACTAATAATTTAATCGAATTCTATAATATATACTCCTGATAAAGTGATTTGTATATCTACCTATTTTAAGTCTAAACAAAAAATTACTTTGAGAAAAAAATCTAATTTGAACATCTACATTTCAGCTCAGTCAGGTGTCAGGTTAAATGTTATATTTTTAACCTCAGCTCAGACAATAACATATTTATATTTAATACCTACACTAATATAAGATATTTAGCTTTATGGTTTCACTTAAAATTGCCTATGCCATACTTCACTATATGTACTGTATAGAGAATAAACCATTTTTTCAAAAATTAGTGCATCGAAATTGCGCTTATCGTATGGAAATAAATATGCATGCAGTTTAGCTGCGGTATAGGTAGTACACACCACGTGTCCGATTATTTTCTTTTCACGTAAGGTGCCTCATCATCCGTCAGAGATTCCAGTCGGATTATAGTCACATCTGGGGCAATCGTAGATGTCAGTACATTTGATGAAGATTTCCGTGGCGGTTGTTGACCCTGATGACGATGCAAATAGTTTTTCATTGGAACAAGTATTTGATTAACAATTTCATTAGCAGAAGCAGATGCGCCATCGCCACGACCGGTGTTAGTAGCAGTTGGGCGATGACGATGTTGACCAGCGTGCTGACCCTTGTGATGAGAAGCAGTGTTAGTAAAGCTGACCCCGTTGCCCCTGCCTACATTACTATCTCTGTTCTCGTCTCCAGGGGCTTGGAAGGGATTTCCCTCGTATCGCTGATACTCCCTGGGACGATAATTTGGGTAATTGTTGGAATGGACATTAGGCCGCTGGACCTGTTGCGGCTGCTGAGAAGAATGAGTGTGCGAGTGGGAATGTGCATGCTGCACCCTGGCCTGGGGAAGGGGGAGGTCCCTTTCGTCGCCCAAGATTGCAGACCCCATTTGTTGGTTATCCACTTGAACGTTAGTATCATCTTCTCCATCCATGATCATGACAGGTCTCAGATCCGAATTTTTGTTACCAAACTGGCGATGCATAAATTTTATAAAGTGGAACAAAGGATAGTAGATAGCAGGCTCTGGTTCTTCCTGGGAAGAAGGCGTAAGCTATTTTTTGTTATTTGCGAGGCGTATTGATTAATTAAAAGGGACAAGAATACCATAACAGACAAAGCATGTCCTTTAGTTAATGTTAGCTAACTTGTGGTTAAACAAAACGAATGTGATAGTGCAAGCGTATTTGTAGCAAATTTTATGACTAACCTGTGTTCTGGATTCCGGTTGCTGCACAACTGGCGTCTCTCCTAATTCTTGTTCTGTTTTCGGTAATACCAACTGGATCTCTGGTTCTTGTGTTGGTTCTTTCGGTATTCTTTAAAACATCAATTGTAATTAAATACTTTCCACCATTACCCCAAAATGATATTTTGTTGACAAATAGGTTTAAAAAATCCCTAACCTATTTCTATCCCTGCAAAACTTGCGCATGGTGCTCTCTGTGCATGGTTTTTTGCAGCACTCGTTTGCTAAGCTTCTGGTAAGCCGCCGCTGTATCACTTCCCCAGCCGATCGTTTACCGGCTATTGCCAAGATTTCATTTAAAGCTTTTCAGTAAAAACCAGATAAAAGTCATTATTTTTATTCCGCAAGCAAGTTAACAATTTTATTCATGCCAACCCATCACAATGTTTTCCATTATTTTTATGATTTTTTTTTACTTACAAGTTCTTGCACTGGGCTCCGGAGAGTTGTCTGGAATATAAAAATTATTAATGCCACACACTCGACTCACAGCGTCTAATAAACGATGGTTGCACATATTTCTGTGCTGCTGTTCCTTATCCTCGCCATCTTTTTTCTCAAAGTCTCTATTTCCCCCCATCACCTCTCCTTCACCAACACCCTCAGTATACTCGTTATTTGACACTTGTCCATTTTCATAGCTACTACCATCATCATCTTCAGGCGGTAGATTAATCATTGGACGATTTTTGGGTTGAGAGGAGCTTGTCACACATTGCAACGTGTTCCAAACATTGTGGCTTAGAACGAGCAGAAATATGGTGAGCACCGAAGTTTTTCGCCGATGGCTCACTCTTCTTGACGACGACGATGGTGATAACAATGCCATGTTTCTGAAAACACAAAAATATGAGAACATGTTGGGTATTTCTTATGTGACACTGCCGCCTCAGACAAGACAGTTTTTTCTAGTATGCGAGCCTCTCAACTCTTTGTAGTTAACTGCCTACATCCAGTAATTAGGCAGTGATGAGTAGTAAATGTACCGACTGACTGATGTCAAAACGATTTAAAATAGTTGTATAA
Source organism: Coecobrya sp. COE2 (assembly GCA_027743765.1). Lineage (NCBI taxonomy): Eukaryota > Metazoa > Arthropoda > Collembola > Entomobryomorpha > Entomobryidae > Coecobrya > Coecobrya sp. COE2. The sequence continues at coordinate 3,035 of JAHZMV010005243.1, read as the reverse complement.
TGGCGAGAATGAGACATAACATAGATTATATATATGTAACAGACAAATCACTAAGTAGGTAATTCAAGTAGGCAGTTAATGGTAATAATGGCCTACAAAATTGCGATGAGGTGAACGTGAGTTCAAGAACATTAAATTTTTTTCTTCTTCGAAAAATGAATTGTCGTACGTCACCTGCGCGTTCCATGTCATTTCAATTAAACAATAGGCATATATAATTAATATGGAACAGTAGTATACAGAAAGCAAGCTGTCTATAATATTCTATTCAGTTCAACATTTTGCCTTGTTCTGCGATGGCTTTTTTACAGGACAATACTTAAAAAAATGAATGGGAAAGACGATTTAAGTTAAATGGAAAGAAAGGAATAAAAAGAAACCGATTTTATCGTCCATCCTCTTTGTTGGAATGCAATTGTCACGTACTTAGTAGTAAATGCGTCATACTATTTAACAGGGCTATAATCTCAGTTATTAGAACGTTGACTTATTTAGGATACGAAGAATGAGTTTTGATTCAATAAAAAGCAGAGTTTCGACTTACCGAGTTCCAAAATAATTTGTCAAGGGCAGTGAGTACAAGAAAACAAGAAATATAAACAAAATGTTGATTTCACCTCTGAAATTAACTTTATTTGCAATGTTTTCTGGAAAGTTTGAAAAAGTTGAAGGGGGAACGTAGGAATATTTTGGAGATGGAGACCATTTGGGGCAAGGAGGGGAAGGAAAATGATGAATGGGCTAAAGATTGCAGGTCGTTTTATATGGAAAAGTTGGATGAATTTTATAGGTATTAGTAAAGAAAGGTAGCCTCCTACAAGCCTTAACATAATTTTGCAGAATAAACTATGCATTTGGTGATGGTAGTGTTGAAGTTTCGAAGGAAAAGTTCAGTTGGTGCATGTCCAAAGTCGAAAAGATGACGAATTGTGCATAATAATCGTAAAATTGAAAATTGTTTGATCAGATAGATAATTAGGTAATAATGTATAATTTTCATAACTGTTCCCATTCTATCTGTATTTTCGTCCGGTCTAGTGCACAAGTTCAATAGTTCAATACCAATCTTGTTACGTAAATATCCAGGTTTAATTTTAAAGAGCAATGCATAATAATTTACAGTAATGCTGATTGATTACTACAGAGAAACAGGAAGCTGTCTTCTTCTTTGATGTTTTAAATTGCAGAATACTTTTGCAATAAAATGAAAGCTTTATTCTTACTTTAAATCTCTTTTTGTTCTTGGGACAATAACATTACTAACAAGCAACCTTATTTGCTTGCTCTATTCTGTTTGCCTTCATTATTACTATCCGTTGATCCTCGTTCATTATTCTTCGGAGGAGATGCTAAAGTTCCTTCTGCTTTTGCACTCTCATTTGTGTTTCCATCGTCAAGGCTTCCTCTTGGGCTTACTTGCGATACCAAAATTGGTTTTGGTGCGTCACCCTTGTCTTTCTCACCTCCTCCCCCTCCGGAATCATCATCGAGATCTTCATTGTCCATGTATTCTTCAAAAGAAAATCTCGGACTGGTCGCGTCAGGACCCCAGATTTGATCTATGCCCTTTGGCAGTACCTCACCGATGGGCTGCATACTCTTGCTAAAAATTAATGAAAATCATGTACGGGTCAACTGGGCAAAATGGTTTACATAGACTAACAAATAAATTTGTCACTTTATAGCATGTTTCTTACTCAATGCAGAAGCTATACTTATTTGCATCAATTTCCGCCTTCCATCTCACCATATCTTCGTAGTACACGCGAAAAAAGTCCAATACCTGATATTTTGGGTGATAGTCATTTATCGACTTTTTTAAGATTTTTGGTTCATTGCCTCCACTGCCCCCTCCACAGCAACCTATATGCCTCTTCTTTTTAAATGTTGTTGCAGGTACCATTTCGGCCACACTGTCCAGTTTTAGTCCATGCACCAAAAAATGATATGTCAAGTGAACCATATCGCGAAATTCAACAAATCTCTTCATTATGTGCTGGCCATAATCCGCAAAACTTTGAAAGTCCCTGCAAAACTCAGACATTGTTTTAGAAATTTGCTCAACCTCGGGTTTCACGCGCTTTAACCCAATATTCTGCAAAAACTTGACCCTGTCATATATGTCAGCTAATAAGTATAGGAGATCTGCTTCAGTGATATCCTTCACCAAGTCAACAATGTCATCCATTAAAAATCGTAGCTGGGTTTGTACCATACTCATCCCTTCGCTCGTGACGTTCAGCAGGTAATATAAACTGACTGACTTTTCTTTTCCTGACAAATCTCCAAACGATTTCCATTCCAAAACTTCCTCAGGCTCTAACGTATCTGTTGGTGGAGCTGATTCGTGTCTCGCCACCTTCACGTCAATGCCATTCTGCTTTGCTATTTCTCGTTTGCTTAGTCGGTTCAACACAAGGCCACCTCCACGTTTTAGGGGCTTCTTGAGACGAATGTCACACCGAAATCCTATGTGAACCTGAATTGCTTTGATGATTCTTACACATTCCTTGCAGAAGTTGTAAAAATTGTGATTGTACTGGAGAACTGCCTTGACATTTTCTGAAAGGGTCAAGCACAACGTTGCATACTGCTCTATAACCTTTCTAAAGGATTCTTCGGAGGGAAGATTAGCAACATGTTGTTTTGCATCCTTATCTCGGGCCTGTATAACGATTGAACGAATGCAGTAGGCCCAGATCCACACTGAGCCGGAGAGAACTCCAATATGCTGATTGGCATAATTCGTGGTCCATGGTGAAGGAGCAACTATACCTGTGGTACTTTGGTGAAACTTGACAAATTCAAGGTTACGCAGGGCAGATTCGAATGTTAGCGTGGCGTGACCATGCAGAAATAAGCTGGCAGCATTGAGATCGCTTAAATATCCTTCCACGACGTTGATTACACCAGACAGGCTCTTGGAGCTTCTTAAGCAATCACAAGAGAGGCAGTACTTTTCACAAAAGTAGTCACATTTGTTGGCGTCACTGAATAATTATTTAAATATTAGAAATTAAAAATGATTCAAAATA
>JAHZMV010005242.1:0-23397 GCA_027743765.1 Coecobrya sp. COE2 | reverse complement strand
CAAAACCTCTTCCAGAATCGCCTTTTTTGGGAGATGGGCTGAAAGAAAGGATGAATCACACTTTCTTCTTTGCAGCAACCAGCAATAGCAGCGTGGTCACTCTTTTGTCAGTTTTTGAGGAAATTTGTTTGGAAATTTGTATTTTGACAGGTGTTTTTTGAGTAGTTAAATTTTAATTAGTTTTGCAAATTGACAGTAAAGTGTTTTTTTGTTAAAGGAAGGTTGATTAATACAACAAAATATCATAATGGCTATGCACGTACCTAAGGCCCCGGGATTTGCGTCGATGTTGAAGGATGGTGCAAGGGTAAGTTTTAAAAAGTTAATTGAGTGATTGGAAAGGTTTTTGGAGTATGTTTAAGATGGCTGGAAGGTGATTAGGTGGGGATAGTTGATTTGATGTTTGTTGGATTGAGGGTGGTTATTTTAATTGATTTGGTTTTGTTTTGTGAACCGGCAGCACTTTTCCGGGTTGGATGAAGCTGTTTATAGGAACATTCGGGCTTGTAAGGAGTTTGCGGATTCTTTGAAAACTGCGTATGGCCCTTGTGGGATGAACAAGATGGTTGTCAATCATATTGAGAAGTTGTTCGTGACTAATGATGCTGCCACAATTATGAACGAGTTGGATGTATGTTGGAATTATAAGCATAAAATATTTAAGCAGGTATAAGATGTTACCGTTTAAGCTTTAGTTTTACTATTTTGATTAATATTGTTTCAGGTGGAACACCCAGCAGCGAAGATTATGGTCTTAGCGGCGCAGATGCAGGAGCAGGAAGTGGGAGATGGCACGAATTTTGTTATTCTTTTCAGTGCTGCACTTCTTGAAGCCGCTGAAGATCTGCTAAAGATGGTAATTAATCGTAGTTATCCCTCTCTCTTTCTGATTTTGAGCTGATAACTTGACTAATTGTTGTACTGTTTTGGTATAGGGGTTGACTCCTCCAGAAATTATTAAGGGGTATGACCTTGCCTTGGAGCAAGTTAAGGAATGGCTTCCAGAGCTTGTTGTTTCAGAAGTTACCGATATCCGAGATGAGAAACAAGTTTTTGATGTTGTAAGAACGTCCGTAATGAGCAAGCAGCTCGGAAATGAAGATTTACTGGCCAGATTAATCTCTAAAGCATGCAGTGAGTCTCTAAAATATTTTTCATGTATTTGCACAATTTCAATATGCTGATGGTTTTGATAATTATGAAATTTAAATATCACGTTTTCAGCATCAATAATTCCGGAAACCCAAGTGTCCTTCAATGTGGATAATGTTCGTGTGTGCAAAATTTTGGTATGTTCATCATTCCATGTTCACTTGAATGTCCTGTGTTGCTTTTATCGTTTTGCATTTATATTTACAATGTAATTTATTTATGTGATTAATTGGTTTTATTTTTTAATAGGGATCATCTCTCCAACGGTCCGATGTTGTACAAGGATTGGTTTTCAAGAGGAACATCGAAGGTACTATAACTCGTCAAAAGGACGCCAAAATCGCCGTTTTTACGTGCCCTATTGATGTAACACAAACGGAAACTAAGGTATGGCTACATCACAAATCGGACTCTGACTATTTAAAAGACAGTTAAGAACAATGAAATCAAACATTATTTTTTTTTGTTTAGGGAACTGTTTTAATCAACACGGCAGAGGAGCTGATGAAATTCAGTGAAGGAGAGGAAGCTCTTCTGGAAAAACGAATTAAGGCAATTGCCGACTCTGGAGCTAACGTTCTTGTTGCTGGTGGGAAAATTGGGGATATGGCAATGCACTATTTGAATAAATACAACCTTATGGCCGTAAGACTGCTGAGCAAATTTGACCTACGTCGAGTTTGTAAAGCCACAAATGCGTCAGCGTATCCTAAGCTGGAGACTTCCGTTGCTGTCAACGATTTGGGATATGCTGATGAAGTATACGTAGATGAGGTTGGAGATACTCCAATTGTTGTGGTCCGTATTGGAACTAAGGAGTCCAAACTGTCTACAATTGTCGTCCGTGGTGCAACTGACAACTATTTGGATGATATTGAAAGAGCAATCAACGATGGCGTGAATACATTCAAGGGCCTTACCAGGGTAATGAAATGAGTATCTTATAATAGCAACAAAGCTCCATTCAGTTGAAATTGGTAATAATAATGCTTATGAAATTATGTAGGATGGACGTTTATTGCCTGGGGGTGGAGCTACAGAAATTGAGCTGGCCACACGGCTTAGCAAATACGGTGACACACTTATCGGACTGGAACAGTATTCCGTCAAGAAATTTGCCTCCGCCTTAGAATCATTTGTGAAAATATTCTCAGAAAACAGTGGTCTCAAATCCAACGAAGTATTGGCAAAATTGATTGCTGAGCATACAAGCGGAAATGCAACAACTGGGTTTAACATAGATGATGATAACGCGAATAATTATATTTGTGACACAAAAGAGCGTGGAATTTTGGATTTGTATTACTGTAAGCTTTGGGGAATTGAGTATGCGGCAGTTGCAGCTAAAACAATACTCCAAGTGGATCAAATCATCATGGCAAAGAGGGCCGGAGGTCCTAAACCAAGGGATGCTAGGGGTGGAGACCAAGACGATGATTAAGTGTTACTTAAACTGCAAATCATTTCCCGTGACCAGTTTTAAATTTCCACTACTTACGATTATAATGCACTTGTCTATTTTCGCCGTTCTATTTATGTGTACTTGCATTTTATATCAAATGTGCATTTATTCATACATTTGTTTTTTTTAATTTTCACATCTTTGCTTAATACACTGTACAGGTGTCCTGTAAATCGGGTTGTTTTTCTTACCATAATACAAAAATATTAACTTTGAGTATACTTGCACTTACTTTTTCAATTAGCGATTACTAAACTACATTCAGTAATTATAGGTAACGCTGCTGAAAATAATTTTTCTATGAGTATGGAGCATGAGCGCAAACCATACAAGTTTATATATTAAATATGTTATACAGTCTTAATACCAGAAAAAATAATAAATTTAAACAATTAATCCAACATTTCGCAAAAAATAATAAAATTTTTATTACATATATACATATATTTTTATACAAATTTTAAAATCATATTATACGATCATATACTTTAGTATATCATATCAAAATTTTTATAAAGGGACATCTTTATACATATTATTTTATTGCTATTCCAAACCCCCAAAAATATTACATTATTTTTTCTCTATTAAAATAGGTAATCCAAAAGTGTTTGAAAGCCGTATAGTCACTAGTTTCAGTTGTCTGTTGTATTTATGAATGAAGCCCAAAAACTATTAATTGTTTAAAAGTACGCGATTTTATGCAACATTTATAAGATAGAAAATGCTCATGTACACAGGTATACCATGATTTCAGTTTTAGATCATGTAATGTGTTAAGTTTTTTTATTCTTAAACACAGAAGCGTATCCCCTTTCTATGTAGAAGGGTTGCTCTTTTACACAGTTCTTTTGGCTATATCATATCAGCGGAATATCTTTCTTGGTACATTTTGTACGCGAGTAAATGTACGGTAGAGCAAGTAACGTACCTAAATCCCCAAAAAATGTAAGTATTTCTTTCTTTCAAACTATACCTATAACTGATATGTATCCATACAGAAAATTTTCCCGTAGTTTTTTACGTTATGTTGTTTGTATACTTCATGTGCATAAAAACAATATATCTTGAATGTTTAACTGCGTACAGATGAGGATTTCTCAGCAGTGCATAATGCATTACCAGAAGAATAACTAAATTTTAACATGTGCATTTTCATTTTAGTCTAGCTTACTTTCTTAGGAGGTTCCTTGTTCGTAAACTTTGACCCTGAGTTTAAAAAAGTTACAATGACCAAATCCAAACCAGACAAGAAAGCAGCGGTGGCTGTGGACGGGAGAAAAAAGCACACAACTAAAAAAAGTGCAGCAAGCAGCACTGATGATGATGAGGAAGCAACTAGTTCCACTGCTGTGGTGAGACCCTCGTCAGTGAACTCTGTGAAGAAAACTACAAGTACTTTAAGCAGTTCCGAGGCGAGTGGGTCAAGTTCCAGTGGTAGTAGCAGTGGAAGCAGTAGTAGTAGCAGTAGTAGTGACGACGATGACGAGGTTGATGAGCCAGAACCAGTACCCGCAGTGGAGGAAAAGAAACCGGAGGTTAAAAAGAATAAAAAACCTACCCCAAGCGTGACAACCTCATCACTTACTAAAGCTGTGAGTAATGGTCCCACGAAAAAGAACCAACAACCTGCTTTAAGTACCCCGAATAATACTCAAAATTCCAAACTATCTCAGCAACATAGCACAAAGAAAAAGAATACTAATAGTAAGGCTGACGGTAGCTTGGATTCTGTGGGTGCCCCAAAAGGTCATAATAAGAAGGATAAAGTGACACCAGTAGTGAAAGCACCAGTGAAAGGGTCAAACAATGGCAGTGTATTAGGGAAAACGAACGCATCAAGTGCAAGTATAAGTCCTCAAAAGAAAAAGAGCCTTAATGGGCTAGTAGTGACTCCTCCGGGAAAGAAATTACCTGTTAGTAGTAGTAGTAGTGTGAATCATAATAATAAATCTAATAAAAATGTTAATGGTAATGTTAGTGGTGGTAAAAGTAGCAATAAAGGAAGTCTAGTATCTACATCGGGAAAATCTACAACGCCAAAAGTAAATGGAGGGAAAGTGGCTCCTAAAAAGCATCCTGCATCGTCTACGGAATCTTCTAAAAAGGGTGAAAAGAAATTAGAAGTGAGCAGTAGTAGCAGTGCAATCGGAATGGTTACGCGGAGGGGAAGGTGAGTTCGCATTTATAAGAGATTGTTGTACTAATATTTTAAAAACACACTTTATAACATATTTATATATTTACATGAGCATAATTTGTCATGTTTAAATAATGCATGTATTTTTTTGCTTTTTTTCAGTCGATCGACAAGTTGTAGCAGCAGTGCCAGCGCAAGCGCAAGTAGTACTAGTAGTAGCACGGATAGCAGTAGTGAAAGCAGCAATGAATCTACCGCTTCAAAGTCCAACGACGAAAATGGTGTCAAAACAAAACCTGCAAAATCCCGTCTCTCGTCCACGTCTACGTCAACATCCAGTAGTGGCTCTGGTAGTAATAGTTCCAGTAGCAGCGAAGATGAGGAGGATGAAGCGCGCGACGTGTCCGAGAAAACGCCCGTGGTGCGTGCCCCTCCCGCACTCCCTGCGAAAACAAAGACAACAGCACAAAACAGAATATCCAAACGTGACGAGGTGCCTCTGAAAAAAGTGACAAAGCAGCGGAAAAAACCGTCCGTTGCAACGTCCGAGTCTGCCGTGATTAAAGCCAGAAGTTCTTCTTCGTGTTCCTCCTCAGCAGAGCGTTCATCTGCAGCGAGCACCACAAGTAGTTCCAGTGCAAGATCTCGTTCATCTACCAAAAAGAGAAGGGCCGCTGGTCCCTCTAAAACAACCAAAACTGAGCTTTCCATTGCCAGCTGTATTGAGGAGAGTAATGTTCCAGACATTATTCAAAAACACTGGCAGCAAATTCCCAGAGTGAAAGCGAAGCCCCCTGCTTCCACCAGCTTCATAATACCCAGTGCAAGTGATGATAACAAAGGCTCTGCCAAGGAAGATAACGAAACGGAAACCGAACAGGCTAGTACAAGACCGGTGACAAGAAGGCAGATTAGCAAAGTAAAGAAAACCAATAAAACAATCCCGACAACGACAAAGTTCAGCCTGGATAAACTCCACGAAAAACTGGAGTGTAGCAGTAGTTCTCCCCGTGTTGTGTATAATGAGGCCTCTGATAGCGATTATAGCTGCGGTAGTGGAGGGGACAATCAAGTTTTTATACGTTGCGTTCCAGCTAAGAGTAGCACTAGTGTCAATAGGAAAATGATGGCTGAAGATAATCGCGTCTGCATGTTTCCTGGTTGTGATTCCAATGGACATTTAAGTGGACTTTATGACAAACATTGTTTGATAAGTTGTTGTCCAAAGTACCATATTGACTCGGGATTCTTCTTGGGAAGGGGTGAAGAAGAAAGTAGAACCGAGGATGCAGACCCTGGAAGCGGAGACGAATTAGCCCCCAAAAATCCCGCGGAGGAGTGCCAGGTGAGGTGTCAGGTTATGAGCAAATGCAGTGGTCACTACTGGCCTTCAAGTTTCATTGTTTTGATTATTTCCATTGTGTAAAGTAGGGGTCACATCCTAATATTTTATTTCGTTTTGTAAAATTTGCAGCAACTCAGTCGAATGCGTTCCAATAGGATGACGGCTCGTTCTCACTATACCCCGGCTTCATCTAACCCTCTAACGCTCATTCCAACATCAAATCATCAGAAACTCTTCAAAAATCCCAATAAACACCATCCACAGCCTCAAGAGGTGAAGCAGTGGATTACGAAAATGAAGGAACTGAAAGATACCAAGTTGGACTCAAACACTTCCGAATATGACATGAGCTTGTGGAGGGACGCATTGGCACTGGCCGCAGCTCAAATAGAGTCAGAACAAAATACCGGTGTTCAGTTTAATAAGTGGTCCCTGGCTATGGGTAAATTTGAAATGGGCTGCTGGTGCTGTAATCCTTACCCAGAGCCACTAGCGCAGCTACGGAGAATCTTTATTTGCGAATTTTGCTTAAAGCCAGTACAAAGCGGTACTGTTCTCAGGAGGCACTGTGCAAAGTGCGTGTGGAGGCATCCACCCGGGGATGAAATTTATAGAAAAGACCGTCTGTCCGTGTGGGAGGTGGATGGGAAGACACAAAAGACATACTGCCAGTATTTGTGCCTATTGGCAAAATGCTTCCTAGACCATAAAACACTTTATTTGGATGTTGATCCGTTCCTCTTTTACGTCATGACCATGGCGGATAGTCAGGGTTGTCATATAGTAGGTTACTTTTCTAAAGAGAAAAACTCATTCTTGAACTATAACGTTAGTTGTATACTGACTCTACCTCCCTACATGAGGCAAGGATTCGGACGACTCTTAATTGACTTTAGTAAGTGACCTCCAACCCTCTTCCAAAGGTTTGATATTGAAGAGAACTCCATACGACGATGTTTAACCAATATTTTTTTTCTTCTGTTTACAGGTTATCTGCTAACAAGAGTAGAAGGGAAAATTGGCTCGCCTGAGAAGCCATTGTCAGATTTAGGTCTGATTTCGTATCGAAGTTATTGGAAGGATGCTGTTTTACGTAGAATGTGCGCTTGCGCAAGTCGTGATGTCAGTATTAAAGGTAAATGAACAAGATTGTACTGTGTGACAATATTCCTTTTTCGGTATATGATCATTATACTGAGTTGATGTTTTTCTTACCTTTCCCCAACAGAACTAAGTCAGGAATTGGGTATATCCTCCGCTGACCTTGTTTCGACCCTCCAGTTTTTAGGCATGTTAAAATATTGGAAAGGTAAGCATTTAATTCTGAAGAAGCAAGACGTGCTGGAAGAGTATTTGGACCGTGTGCGGCGGCGGGGTGTGGAGCAACGTCAAATCGACTCGAGCTACCTACGTTGGCGACCTTATCAACCCCCACCGGAGGTCAATAGTCAATCTCAAGAAGAACCAAACTCTATTTCAAGTATATTAAATAGTGTAGTTAGTGGAGGCGGAGGAGCAACGACCGATTGATGTCGGCATTCAAATTTAGATATAAAAGAACGTTTTGAAATAATAGTTTGCCGTTTGTATCCGCTTCCTTGATCACGGTACAGAAAAGCATAATTCGTAATTATTATTGGAATGAAGGATCTCTTAAAGTGTTAAGGAACTAGACAAAAAGGAATAGTTGTATTGGTAAAATTAGTTAGGTATAAATAGATATAAGAATGTAAATAGCTTTTACTATTTTCAGATATTTTATTGACGGTATTTGCTACAGTAGGAAACGGAAAGTTTACACCTCTTTTTAAAAACATAACGTAGATATTGAATTGAAGCCTTTACTCATTATTATTATTATTATTAACCCAAGCATATGTACATAAATAGAGTTACATTAATGATAATTGTTTTATACAATGTACATGTACGTACCTTTTAAATTATACTATGAAAAGTTTACTACTAAGTAGTTGTACGTTTTATTTTATTGATGGAACACGGTGATTATGTGCTTAATGAATCAAATTGAGCAATATGAATTATTATAATAAAATACTCTCACTAATTCGATACATCGTCAGAAAAGAATGGCGATGAAATGTACAAAAATCATAAGCAGAAAAATACAGTAATAATCCGAAATGAATTATAGAAAGTGCTAATAAAATATCAAATTATTGTTAAATTTTTTCAATTCCTTATTACGTTGTCTTCCGAGAAATACCTGTACAATTTGTATTCAAACATGGCAAAGGCAATATTTATAGACGATGCCTAATGGGACTTGTATTTAGGCATATTACATTTTTTCACAAGTTGAAATACAAGGTTACTCGCTGCATGTGTTTTTAACTGGCAATGTCTTTGATTAATCGCAGGTGTCCATGCAATGCATACAATTATTGTGTATGACATTAGTGCAGCAACTTTCATACGACAAAAAAATTGACAAAGCATTAATTCTACTTCTTGACAGTGGGCTGACAATGCAAAAACTGTGTTTTAGTGCAGATTGCGCAAAACTGAATTTAAACTATCTAATGTTCTCATGTTTTTTAGTTTGTTCAGTCCAGCGCAATGTCTCTGTTACATAAGTGGCAGATAAAGTAGTACTAATGACATAATACTTTTTCCTTCAAAAGCCACAGAGATTAATGGGGTGCGGGCGATATGACTGGAAAATGGCATTTTAAGATAGATAGTAAAATGAAATAACAAAGCTCTTCAAAACCAGTTTTTTTGGCACATGGCACACGTATTTGTTCATTTTCGGGATGCATAATATTAAACACTCTCCAATGAGTGGTTGGTTCCTTCCAAATGAGTTTCCACCCATCATGTTTTATGTAACTCGTTATCATCAGATAGATAGACTGTCTGCCTTTTTTTACTTTTCATACGAACAAAGTCACCTTCACATTGAAGCGTTGGAAGGTTTCACAGATGTGTTTCAAATATTGATTTTCCACTTCATCCTAGAAGACTGTCGCAAACCTTTCCAAGCCGGCACTTTACTTTCCACCACCGTCCCGATCACAACTCATTATCACGCAGTCTTCCCAACTGAAGTTTCCATTCAACTCTGTCATCATGTCAGGCAAGGCGCTTCCCAAAGTCAAGTATACTCAGGTAAAGAATTTGTTTCTAACATTTTTCCTCAATTGTACAGCTTCCAAAGACTTTTTCATGGGGTGACTCTATACATTAATGATTTTGATTTCACAGCTTTTCATCAACAATGAGTTCGTAGATGCTGTCAGCAAAAAGACATTCCCAACCTTGAATCCTGCTACAGCCGAAAAGATTGTGGATGTTGCAGAGGCGGACAAGGTAAAAAAAATGCTGACCTTGACCACATTTAGAAAGCTTGTAGAAGGCATTTCCATTTTTCTACAGATCTGTTCATTTTCTTTTGTAGGCTGACATTGACATTGCAGTAGCTGCTGCACGAAAAGCTTTTGCAGTTGGTTCGACATGGAGAACCATGGATGCTTCTGCAAGAGGCAAACTTATTCAAAAGGTTCGTTAAATGGTGTCAAATGAAGTTTCAATCTATGGCATGAAATTTTCATTATATACAACGTACAAATTTCTATTTGTATAGTTTGCTGATTTGCTGGAACGTGATCGTAGCTATTTGGCCGAGCTGGAAAGCTTGGACAATGGAAAACCTGTTGGCGACTCTGATTTTGACATTGGAATGGCAGTGGACACATTACGGTACTTTGCTGGATGGGCTGATAAAATTCATGGTTCAACAATTCCAGTCGGTTAGAATTTTACGCTAGAAAGGCACAGCCATTGTAATACTTTATAATGGGCAGTTGACCTAATGAATAATTATCTACGTTTGTAGATGGAAACTATATGAGTATGACCTTGCGAGAGCCTGTCGGCGTTTGCGGGGCCATTATTCCCTGGAATTATCCCATCTTAATGGCGGTAAATTATATAATTATTATAAATTACTGATGTGATTATCACAATGCCCCAAATTTTCGTTCCACTATATAGGCCCATAAACGCTAATATTTTATATCAGGTTTGGAAACTGGGTCCAGTCCTTGCCACTGGCTGTACTATGATTTTAAAGCCAGCTGAACAAACACCTTTAACTGCCATTTACCTAGGGACTCTGATTAAAGAAGCTGGATTTCCAGCAGGAGTAGTCAATATAACTCCCGGATACGGACCTACAGCAGGTGGATCAATCACCAACCACCCTGATGTCGACAAAGTTGCATTTACAGGCTCTACCGAAGTTGGTCGGATCATAATGGGAGCTGCTGCTTCAAGTAATATGAAGCGGGTGACCTTGGAATGCGGTGGCAAAAGTCCACTAGTCGTTTGTAATGATGCTAACGGTAAATACTAAAATAGCAAGAGAAAATTTACAAAGGTAATTTGCGTGACGCCTTCTTGAAATTGAAATACAAATTCGTCACTATGAAATGTACAGAAGTTTATAATACTTTATATGCCAATCTGTTGGTTCCATTAAAACCACATTAATTCAACTCTAACTGATTTGGCAAACTAATTTGTCAGGGTCAATTGCTACGACATCGTGTGCAGCCAAGCCCCATTCGGTGGATACAAGCAGTCTGGACAAGGACGTGAACTGTAAGTGTTATCCTCTTTGTTTTTGTGCAGCCAAATTATATGAGCATATGAGTAGCATCGTCAAAAATATCAACTCTAATTTGTTTCTATTTGAATAACAGGGGAGAGGAATCATTGCGAGAATATCTAGAAATCAAAACCGTTACAATTGGATTGAAACAGTAAACTGTTCTCATGCATATCAAGAGCACTGTATGTTAAAATTTTGAGAAAATAAATATATTTTTAATCTCAAACATTTTCCATGTATGGGGTAAAATGCAACAAACTGTTGATAACACCCCAATAATTTAACAAAATGAAGCATCCAACTTAATGCAAGCCATCACGGTGTTGATCACCGGTAGTCAATGAAAAGCAGCACAAATATTCACATTTCCTACTTATGAATTAATGCGTCTAAATGGTGAATTTACAACAAAAAGTTTTTTCAGCAACATCATTATATTTACTCGTTTGCGCTCTGTGGCGTAAATGAATTTGAAGATTCCATTGTTTTATTCATAACACTTCCGAGGTCTCATCATAAAAGATAACGCTAACGACATACAAGGTGAGTGAGGTGTATTATGTGCAAAAGTTTCTTCCTTGGTTTTGCCCTTCCAGTTGGATTCCAGTTCTTCACCGTCATATATGCATATAAAGGAAATGACATCGCAGACATAAGCAAAAGTAACGCAAAGCAGAGCAAACTAAAAATACTATAAATATACACCTACACATCAGCAAGCCTTCTTTTGGTTCTATTCTGAATCGCTGGATGGGCCGACGAAGTAGAGAGAGGGTAATAAAAAAGCTGGATATTAAGTGGAAGCTCCTCTCTGCTCATATTATGTCGGTTCTCCCATGTTGTATCTACGAAAGCCTATTCTATTTCTATTTTCGCCTGTTTGGTGTTTTTGCACATGTGCCATGAAATAATAACACAGAGTAATAACAATTTGGATTACACACTCACAAACGACATTGTGCTGGCTCGCACTACTCCAAAATGCTCAACACCACATACAAAAGGGAGAAACGCGAAAATATATTATTTGGAGCGAGTACAACATACTATACGTCGTATTTTATTCCTTTCAGCTGAAGCAAAAGTCGAGAATAGACATCATTCACACTCCAACAGCCATTATATGAATATTTTTTCCATTCATTGGAATTGGAATGATTTTGCACTGAATTTTCTTACATTTTACTGCATGTTTCATATATGGACGCAAAAATAAAAGATTTAGGTGGTATACATACATTTTAACACGTTCAGATGAATAAAAAAAACATACGCATCAATCCGTCTGTTTCACCCTGTATGGAAATTCAAAAGATAGCATGTAATAAGGAAAAAGAAAAGAAGGCTCTTTGAAACACCAGTTATACCAGTTATTATAATTGCAATAAACTGGAAATGTAAACATAAAACTCATGCCGTCGGCGTGATTACATGGTGGCTGGTATTTATCAGCAGAGTTAAAGTAAACGTGCAAATAATATTCATGTAAAAATCAAACCAATGTTTTTGGGGGAAACTGATTTTCTGAACGTCCAAACGGATGACAAGTTACAGTTGCAAAGCAAAATTGTTTTCAAGAGTTTAATATTTTGCATAAATTGAAACATGAGTGAGCTGGTCCGCGCCCTTCTCTGCTGCTCGGAAAAGGCGAGTAACATTGCACGTTTAATTCGTGCAGAAACTAAATTGTTCAGCTTACTCGTGGAAGAGAAGACAGGGGACAAGAAAAATGAACGGTTTATCCAGGATTTTAAAACTTTGGCGGATGTGTTAATACAACAAAGCTTGATTCATGATATCGCGGCAAAGGTACTGTGGATTTGCGTACTTGCAATTTCAAATTTACACTTGCAAGCTATGTAGTTTTGGTCTTACCCGGTTTTTTAAATTCTAGTTTCCCGATATGAAGGGTAACATATATGGCGAAGAAAGTAATACATTCTCAAATGCTCTTGGAGCAACAATCACGGTAAAAGTACAAGAGACGGCAGAGAAGACGGCGGAGGTAATTCCTTGCTATCCACTCGATCATAATCACATCATTCAAATCGTCGACTATATTAGACTATATGACTCTTTTGAATATTATTTAGCTCCTTGCACTTGTGCTGGATGGTAATTTGGATGCGGCTACTTTGCTTGCTGAAGAAGTACACAGGGAGTGCGAATTAAAAGATGAACGCGAGACATCACTCTTACCCAGGGTAGGTGGCTTTTTGCATATCAAATATACATATTTTCTTCGTTTTTACATGTATAGATGTTTTTTAAATAATTTTAATTGTGGCAATTGTGGTATTTAAATTAGCTACTTTAACTTTTTACATGATGCTTTTCCATATTTTATATTTGTACATGTCCGCAACCCCGCTCATACCCCAGGATCTTATAGAAACCTATGAAAACATTGGCATTTGGATTGACCCAATTGGTAATTTATTTGCATTTTTTATTATCCACTGATTAGCCACATGTGTTACAGATAACGCTGTGGTATGTAACAACTTACACTATCATCAAGAGCAGGATTAAAAGTGAACGTGTTTTTATATTTATGTAGATGCAACAAATGAGTACATTAAGGGTAGCGAACAATTTGATAAGATCTGTCATGAAAATTTTGATGAGGAGGATCAGGTCTGGACCAGAGGACTACATTGTGTAACAGTCCTAATTGGCGCATTCGATATGACAACTGGACAGCCCCTTATTGGAGTCATAAATCAACCGTTTTGGAAGTACGATACTGAAAAGGAAAAGTGGAATGGTCGCTTTTTCTGGGGACTTTCTATGAAGGATACGGCAGTGTCGTCACTGACCCGTTATCCACTTCCACACAACGAAGATAACTTTCCCAAACGTCATACCGTGATTTTGAGCACTTCGGAAGAGAAAACTGTCAAGGACAAACTTAAAACAAAATTCAATACGATTTGTAGCTCGGGCGCTGGCTATAAACTGCTTTGTGTCGCATTGGGTGTGGCGGATGCTTATGTGCTGAGCAAAGATTCTGTTCACTTATGGGATCTTTGCGCAAGTCACGCAATTCTAAATTCTCTTGGTGGAGGTATTGTAAATTTTACGAATTATTGTGACGATGTGTCACCAAGAAAGCACTGTCGAATCTCCTATGATCCCAACCAGAAGGATGGGAAAGAGACCAATTACGTGGTGAAAGGGGGTATTGTTGGATTTAGAGATGTACAAATTGCTTCGGCTGTGAGAGAATGTATTTTGACGGCTGTGGTGGAGCAGACACCGTTAACAAGTCCTACTTGTGAGGTACCTGAGGATTTTGAAGATGCGTAACGAATTTGTTACTATTTGATAAAGTTTGTACATTTTATTTTAGAGATGCAATATCGTACCCAAGTTGGTACTGTGCAATAATGCAAACAACCCAAGTATAAAATAGTCATCGTTTATAAACAAAATTACAAATTATTATATGCATTTCTATGCGCGGACATAGTTGTAGTTACCGATAAATTATGAATGTACGCTGTATTTTATTTTATAATGTAGCCGGTTCTAATTTAAGACATTCCAGTATTACTCGGAAAAAACCTTTATCGTTGTTCATTTGAAAAATCGACCATTAATAAATATCATTATATTATACATAAATTTATTGTAAATTTATACGGAAAAGTAAATAAATATAAATTGTCATTGGAAAGGTACCCTATGAATCTATAACCGAAACAAAAAAGAAAAAAATACCCTTAATTCTCCGTTTCATCTAACCGTAGAGAAAATTCCAGGATAATCTCTGAAATCCTTCCAAGAATCCACATGTATTCATCTTCATTTTGTCCATTCAAATCAGATCTTTGTAGAACGGCAGTTTGATAACGGTCCCCGTACTGATATTGGTCACCGTCATAGCTCCTTCGCCTCCGTCGTCTTCCCCCAACGCCCCTGCCAGCTATAGCATTAAAAAAGCCCAATCTTCCCAATCCTCCAAAAGCCAAGTATATCAGTGGAATTATTGCAATTAAGCTGTAATATACGCTAATAGCAATTCTAGTTCCAAAGGGCAACTGACTAAGCTGGAGCATAAACGGCGTACTTTGTATTTGTACTACTGGTTGCTTTACTGTGCTTTGTTCCGACTCACCGTCCGCCATTTGCTTTGTGTATGACTGTAAAATATTCAACAAATTTACTGGTGTCTTGGGGTAATACACGTCTTCCCCAGTGCTGATAGTTCCGTTTTCAAAAACGGTTGATGATGCGATCATGGCCATCGCCAACTTTGAAAGGGGAATTCGGGTGTCATTGGAAGTACTGTTAGTCTTATCTGTGGAATTAGTGCCGTTGACCTCAGCGGATTCACTACTTTCTCCACTGCCCCAATAATATTCATAATACTCTGCGGATTCAACCGGAGAAGATGAAGTAGTACTACTTGTTGTTGTAGTTGTTGTGGTTGGTGCCGTTGTCGTTGTGGCGGTTGTAGTCGTTGTGCTTGTAGTTGTTGGCTTAGTTTTTTCTCGTCCCGGTTTTGGGCGTTTTTTCCGCTTTGTCGAAAACGACGACCCCATGTGGATGATGAGGATCGCGCTCATAATACTCATGTTTTGGAATTGGTGTTACTGGCCGGGGAGCTTTTGTCACTTTCTGTATCAGTTTCTTAGTCGTGGTGCTCCTAATTACTTTCTTTGGCCGTTTTGTAGTAGTTGATATTGGTTCAGTAGTGGTTGAAGCAACCAATCTGCTTGGAACTCTCTTCAGTATAAAATACTTGCCCCGTGTGGTTCCTTTGGTTGGTACAGTTGTAGCTACCGTGCTTGCTTCCGGTACTGATGGAATTGAGCTTCGTTTTATGTACTTTGCCTCACCCGCGTAAGAAGTGTACGGGATTGGTGTTATCTCGAATTCATATTCATCATCGTATGCATTATCAGTGATAATGGATTTTGAACTAGTTTCTTCCTCGTCATCTAAACTTTCCATTTCACTTGTAGACGAAGGAATCGCTACATGCCCCCTTTCCTGCTCTGCACTTTCTAGTGATGCCTTCTCCGCTGAATCATGCGAGGAAGCCGTAGTACGTGCACTTTCGTAATCCGGCTCAGGTATCAATGAATTCTCTACAGAATCCATATTGCTGGAATCAGTCATTGGCTTAACGGATTGCGCTCTGTAAATGATCAAATATAAATCAAGTTGCTCTAGCATAATATATAATTAACCTACGACTACTACTCAAACCAAGAAAATGGTGAAAATGCATACTCCTCATCCGAATCCTTCCCATTATGTTTAACTGTCCTGTTATTCTGATCGGTTTCCACACTCTCATTGCTCACCAAAGAATTTGATAGAACTGCTAACTCAATGTTATCACTTGGACTTGATATATTCACATGAGTATGATTTTTATTGAACATGTCACCTTTACTGCACTGACCCCTGAAAGGAATCGAAATTAAGGCTATCACGCAAACTCGAAGAAAGGGTGTGTGACTCCAGGACAATTTTCTTAGGCAGAAGAGGTTCCGCATTGTAAACTATGTCTGCAAATCATCCTTTTTTATTGTTTCACCCCAAAATACTTTAGATGTAAAAGTGACGAGCTGAAGAATAACTTTCCAACGCATCCTCCTCAGTGAAATAAGCTTAATTTGTTTGAATCTTCGTAATTTATATGCAATTTGCTTAGTTCGACATAAAAGATTCATTTTATCCAATCTTACGCCTGAAAATGTAATGACATGATGTGTGTATGTAATGCATACAATGACAATAATTGAAAAACATGCATTATTATTTGGCAAATAAAAAGCTTTTTTTTGGGAAGTAACAGTGCGTCAGCCTAAAGAGCCACAACAATGAAACAAAAAACGAAAATAACATCACATCCTTTGTCTCACGCTGGCAAGGAACAATGAAGCCCACCATTTTGCAGATTCATGGTCGCTTATTTGAAGTCTTTATGGGAAAATTTCACTCTTCATCATGAACACTTTTCAATTCGTCGAACTATTTTTGCGACAGTTTTTGTCTGTATTTTTATATTAAACGTGAGAGATGCAACCGTAGCCAATAACCCCGTATGTATGCTTGTTCATTCACCGAAACGGCTAAGCAAATTTTTTGAAGAGTTTATTAGAAAAAACTGTTAGTTTACCAGTGGGATAAAAAGGAAATAACGCGTGCACATTTAAAAGAAGGATATATAATAAATGTGTAGTTTATGCCTTTGTTCTTTTCAGTAAAATTACCTAGCGTTATATCCGCTTTTTCAAGGGTGCGTTTGTTTACCTTTTAACGGTGAAAATGAAATTTGAAGGTAGTAGAAATGTTGATATGTAGGTCAGATAATCTGACGAGAAATCATGTTTACTGTCAACATAATATAATAATAAAAATCACCAATCAACAAAAAAATTCACATTGACTTAAAAACGTCTTTCAGTGGTAGCACTTCCTTCAGTAAATAACGATTTTAATATGAATACAGTAATTCAGTACTGTAAATTGTATATAAGTTTCTTTACAATTAACCGATAGTGATGATGTGTGGATAATGGATAACAGTTATTACAATATTAAATTAATATTAATAGTAATAATAACTTTTTATGTGTAGCCGCTGACACTAAAAATCTTGTGTAGGAGAACATTAACATTTTGGCTGTACATGTACATACGATACAACGTATTCATGATGTTAGGTATTAACCTTATTTATACTGAATGAAAAATAACGGTCAAGTAACGTACTATATATGTTTTAGAACCTTAAAATCACTATACATCGACTGTCATCAAAACTATCTATAAACACATCATTTTACAATTTTAGGTACAATTAAATCATTCCGCTCACATATCTAAGATTTTTTAGACACTTTTACGTTATATTTATAAATCTCAGAGCCTATCAATCATTTTCTATCTACATTAAATTTGATTAATTCAAACCTTTGAAGTGAATGTGAAACGAATGTACATATATCTGCATATTATACTGTGTGGTGGCACCGAAACGAAAAGATGGCTAACATGTGCCGTTAGCTTTACGCTGCTTTCACTTAAAACCATTGAAAAATGATGTACAATAGCATTACGTTCTTGCTTTAGTTCTATTCTACGGCTTTTTTTAGTTTTGTTAAAAAATTGAAAGGGTTTGCTTAACTTGGCAAAAGTGTGCACCTAATTGTCTTCCTAAAATTACAAACGCATTCACTTGCGAAGCTGATCAGTGCTTAAATACATCTCGCCTTACTACAACTAGCGGCGGTGCTACGCACATTTTGAGCAAGTGACTACGCTCGTAATTTCAGGAATACAATATACAATGAAAGCAGAGTCGACCAGTCTGTTTTGAATGTGTAATAGATTATATGGTGAGGAGTGTAGTATACAGGGATTCTTTAATTAAATAATAATATGTGAATCATTGGCATGTTTTCTAATTTAGCAGTTAGGCGCTTAAAGTTTCACTAGTACCATTTTTTCATTAATAGACCAACCAAATCGCATAGAAAGCAGCAAAAGCATTCGTTGGATTTAGCATACTGGTTGCTATATTATTATTAAATAGTGTTAAAAAAGCAAGAAAATGGTGAAAATTCCATTCTCTATTCATTAACATTCGCACAATATAACATACATAATACAGTTTTTACCTACCGGATACTGGACACACTCTATATTTATAGTTCTTCCAGCCGATCTTGACCAGAACATAATTTCAACTTATAAAACTAGTAGTAATAATAGTACTAGTTACTATCATATCAACAACGATGAACTTTTTTTTGAATTCCATTGGAATAAAAATACATCAAATACATTCCACCCTACAGCGTCTTATCTTTATACTTTACAAAACCCTAGTCGCCTATGAAAATGTGTCCAATGAAAATATAGAATGCAAAAAAGCATATAAAGAAACATCGCCTGCTATAACGTATGTAAATACTAGACAAAAATCACGGATTATTTATAAATACAACTAGTATTATTAAATTAAATAAAAATCTACAACTTATCATTATTGCTAATCACAGATGAATCGATTCATAATCATATATTATGTGCGAAGAATCGTCTATGTATTTGTCCAAAACGCACACATTGCATCCTATACAACATTTACATGGAGCAATCAATGCAAACTTGGCATCTTGCTATTCACAAGTTTTATACCCATTGTATTGAAATTAAATACAGCATAGGTGCGCGCATGTTGGAATAGATCAGTTATTCAAACTTGATAACGCTGTAAATTATCAGGACCCCTTCAAGTTACATTAAATCTTTTGCTTATATCAGTTAGAGTATGATCAACTATATAAATTAAATAAATAAATTACATCGTATGTGCAAATTGTTAATAACACAACAACTTTTGGTTAACAATATAACAAATAAAATAAAAATAGGATTGACAATCAAATTTTCACAATTCTAGAAATTAATCAATTTTTACAGTTGAATAAATCTTTCGCACAAAATATGAGCTCCCTATGTATCCACACGTGCCACACATTATTCCAAGTCCTAGGCTGAACAAAGCCATATGACCAAAGTAAAAGGCAGTTTGAAACAGTCCATACATCCTGAAAAAAGGAGGGAAGCAAGCGTTAAGTGTTTATGAAAAACCAGAAATTATAATGTTCATTATTCTTTAAAAAATCTTACTTAGTCTTAAAGATGAAATAGTAGATTGAGTACAAGTACACATAGCCGGATGTAGAAGCTGCAGCAAAGAAAGAAGTCCATTGCCACCGGTAGTCTTCTGCATTCAGTAGAAAGTATGTGCACACAATTGTAACACATACAGTGACGACCAGTAGGATCAAGAAGACGAGAAGCATGAATCCATACACGTAGTAAATTTTGTAAGCCCAGAAGGAAGTAAAAATGAAGTACCTGCAAACGATCGTCACATAATAAGTACACATTACTTCAATTCTACCTGTTCATCAATAAAGAAACTATTTTGATGAAACTAGCTTTACATTTCAATGAAAATAGATCCAAACGGCAAGACGCCCCCAAGTGAGACAATAATCGCGGGTTCCATATACCACTTCTTCTCTGGGATAGGCCGGGGGACTGCGTTTACTCGGCAGGGATAATCTGATTGACCTGCCAAGTTCCTTCCCAATACTGTTCCAACAAGAGTTAACGGTAATACAACGAACAGTACGATGCAGGCAACAGCAACCTATAAATGGACAAAAGGGTCGGATTTCATACTCCTCGTTTCAAGACCTTGTAAATTGAATTAATCGACATTTTAAAAAGTTTACTTACCATACTACCGAAAGGTATAGCTCGTGATGCATGATAGTAAATAGCTATGAAGTTGATGAAAAACGATGTTCCACATACAACAGCAGGCAATAATGCCACGGAGCACAACATTTGACGAATCCAGCGCTACACAATTAAAAACAATGAAATGATTACTAATATCCAATTTTATGTCATTCTTTTGAAGTATTGGCAATGCAAAAAAAATTCCGCACCTTTCCTCCCATTTGTGCATAGATACTGGCACCAAAATATCCATTGATCGGAGATGTTGCAGCATACACGAAAATTGCGGTAGACAACAGTGAACCACGTTCCGTGTAAAGTTCACCCAAAATGGTGAACAAAATCACGGCCACAGTGACCACTAAAAGTTGGCAACCAGTTCCTAAGAGTGCAGAGAAAAGCAATGGTTTTGCTGCTGGTCTGAAAACGTCACCATGAACTTGCTTCCATCCATATTCATCTCCTAAATCCCGATCCTACACGTAATTGAGAGAATAAATATTGTCATACTTTCTATCAAAAATAGCTGGTGACAGCTTGACACAACTTACCATATCGTCCATTTCTTCATCTTTAGCATATCGTGCATAATCTTTACGGAGGGTCCTCATTAAGATCATTGAAACTAAACCAACGAGGAAGATGACCATCATAAAGCTATTGAAAATGGAAAACCAGTGGATACGGTGCTGAAAGAAATTGGGGTCCAAGTATTTGTCAAACCGATCTTCAAATTTGGTTTTTGATGACTTCCAGTGTACTTCATAGCTGAATGGAATTTTTGCACCGGGAGCAAGCAAAACTTTGCCCTCGGTAGTCATATTCACATCGACAATTTGATTTCCATTGAAAGCCAAATCAAACTTTTTGTGACTGTAGACATAGTACTCCCCCTTGGTGTCATCTGCTTCCCCAACAACTCCCCAAATTGGTAAATCATCCACATACATTTGATACCAATACCTATTCTTCACCGCGTAGACGAACGCCTTCAATTTTTCTTCATTGAGCTCAATTTCACAGTACACCGTGGCTGGAGTATCAGCTACAAACAGAAAGCATTCGTGAAAGAAGACCTCCAAAAGAATTATCACATAATTTATAATTTAAAATGACTTACATTTAAAATCTATACTAAGTCCAGAATATTCAAGTTCAAAGCCCTGCAGGGCTTCTCCCAGCGTTTCGTGATAATGACCTATAACTTCTTTTGGACCCTGACAAAAGGGCAAGGAGTAATAACTGTATGTCTCCTGTCTATTGTGGTATGGACCAACCGTATTCATCCATAAAACTACTTCTTCATTGTCTTTGTACTGTGGGAAAAGTAAAATCATTGCAATAAATAAAACATAATTATTACACACTCACTTCATTGAACATGAAAATTATTTATTAGCATGGAAAGCTTCTTACCGTATGCGTATGCTCATCACAATGGAGCTTTCCAACACTAATAAACAATACAAAAATGAGAATAAGGCGACGGGAACCCATCATTTTGGCGGGGGTGGTAAAAAACGCCGAAACACGCCAACTTCGAAGGAACTGAACGGAAATTTTCAGCTGGATCAACTATGTAGCTTATACATTCAACCAGTCTTTAAAAATAAACTTGCTGCGACGGCTTCTTCCACACCGTTTGGCTCCTTCTTTCTCCGCCTCCTGACCTTATAACCAGTACGTTAAACACATTGTTGTTCTGAAAACCTGAAACATATTAACAAACAAACATAATTAGTACCCAGAATTTAAATTGCCAAGCTTCCCTGTTCCCAAGCAACACCGAGTGTATCTCTCTACCATTTACATGTATCATGGAAACAATCTAACGGAATAATTACTTTAACTGAATACTAAAACTGCACACACAAATACATCTGCACAAATACAAATGCCGCCTATGATGTGACAAATATAATTACTTTCACAATACAAATCCACAGGATTTAATCACAATCTGTTGCTCAGAAAAAAAAATTGCTGCTACTTAACAAACTGCACACATTGACTTGACACGTCTTCCCATAAACCTTGCTTTGCTGGCTAAAACCTTTTCCCGTCAGTATAACGATTAGCAGAAAGCCAAGCTAACCAATCTTTACACTAAACTAACATAAAACCCAAACTATTCGCTATTCTTGCCTAATTTGTTATATAGATTTGCGCTATATTGTACACCAGNATAACGATTAGCAGAAAGCCAAGCTAACCAATCTTTACACTAAACTAACATAAAACCCAAACTATTCGCTATTCTTGCCTAATTTGTTATATAGATTTGCGCTATATATTGTACACCAGAGATCAGATGGTTTTGTACTGGAAAATGTACACAGGTGTGGGATATATTAACCGCATTGGCACAATATTGTATACCAGTCAATTAAGTAATTAGCCTAATGCGTATACTTCATATGAAATAATTTTGTGCACAATTTTTCGGCATAATATTTTTAATCATTGTTTTTGTATATACATAACTTACTATCTTAAGGTAATGTCGGACTCCAACAAATTTACACGCGTAATAAATCACTTAAAATTTTGACAAGGAGGAAAGATGAGTGAGATCACTATTTTTTTGTGAATTCCATGAAAGGATGAAAATTGGACACTTAAATCGAAAGATTAGATTCGCACTTGTCACTTTTTATAGATCCACTGGCACAGATTTTTGCACAGTGTGTGTGTATAAGTACACCCCAAAGATTATTGCAGTCTATTTTAGCGTTGTTAGATGGGTTATATATAAATATGTATTTTTATACTACATAAAATCCATTCATTCTCAATCCATCGAATAAATCGGAAATGCTCTCTGCAAATCCAAAACTCATTTTACAAAATACATCCCTTTTTAAATAATCAGCAACATTTTTTAGCATACAGCATAATACATGCATTTTGTAACACATGAAGACATACAAAAAACAATCATATATTTTTTATCTTTCTCTCTGCTCATGTATTGTAGTTTTTTATGAAAAGAAGACTCCTTTTTATGTGCTTTACACGTCAGCTATATGTCGGATATGAAAAAACATCATTTTTGTACCTACACACCAGCAAAGGTATATATTTTTGACATAAGCCAAAGCACTGCTGCTGCTGTTGTGTAAAGTAAGTAGCATGGCACTCTTTTCTGTAAAAAAAGTTAGTCAAGTTAGCAGAATAGTATTTTCCGTGTCGGCAGAGAGTAGTAGTCGGCATATTCGGCTCATCATGATCATCATCATCGTCTCCTCTTGACTGAATTGAATTTGGTTGGTTTGTTGGCGGAGAGTTGGATAGATGTCTTTAAAATACTTTACAAGTCCGCAGTAGGCAGGGATGATGAAATGACATGATGAGCAGATTTTTTGTGCGTGTGTGGGGAG